>PVKU01000254.1:501058-596003 GCA_004027475.1 Anoura caudifer
TTTTTTTGTTTTTTTTTTTTTTTGTGTTTTTTTTTTTTTTTTTTTTTTTTTTTTTTTTTTTTTTTTTTTTTTTTTTTTTTTTTTTGCTTTTTAATTATAGGTGACCTAGAATTGTATTAGTTTCTGGTGTATAAGATGTAAATACCTTATGCAGTGGTCACCACGATAAGCCTAGTAACCATTTGTCACCGTAGAGAGTAATTACAATATGGTTGACTAGATTCCCTGCACTGTGTTATTACACACCTGTGACTTAGTTTATGATGGGAAGTTTGTCCTTCTTAATCCCTTTTCCAATCATCCCCCATCCCCCTCTCCTCTGGCAACCATGTTTTTATATCTATGACTTTTTCTCTTTCATTCTATTTGTTTTATTGATTCCACATGTAATTGAAATCATATGGTATTTGTCTTTCTCTGTCTGACTTATTATACTTAGCACAATACTTGCTACGTCCATCCAGGTATTGCAAATGGCAAGAATTTGTTCTATTTTATGGTCCATTAACATTCTGTTGTGGGCGCCTAGGTTGTTGCTCTGTCTTCACTACTGTGAACATAGGGGTGCATATATCTTTTCAAATTAATGTTTTTGTTTTCTTTAGAAAAATACCCAGAAGTGAAACTGCTGGATCTATAACAGCTTCTTAAAATTTTTTTGAGGAATATCCATTCTATTTTTTTTTTCATAGTGGTTACACTAGTTTACAATCTCACCAAAAAGTGCATAAAGATTCCATTCACTCCAGTCTCACATTCACTTGCTCTTCATTGCCTTTTTGAGAACAGCCATTCTGATAGGTGTGAGGTGATACACATGGTATCTCACGGCAGTTATGATATGTATATCCTGATGATTAGTGATGTTTAGCCTCATTTCCTGTGTCTGTTAGCTATCTATACATCCTCTATGGAACAATATCTAATCACATCATTTGCCCATTTTTTGATGACATTGTTTATTTTTTTGATGTCAATCTGTATGAGTTTTTTAGACATTGTGAATATTAACCCCTTATCAGATATATGGCTAGCAGATTGCTTTTCTCATTCAGTAGTTCGCCTTTTCATTCTGTCAATGGTTTCCTTCACTGTTCAGAAACGATTTAGTGTCATCTCTTCCCACATGCTTATTTTTAATTTGCTAAGTGTTTCTTTTTTATCATGAGCAGATGTTGAATTTTGTCAAAAGCTTTTTTGGCATCTACTGAAGTGATCGTATGATTCTTTTATTCTATTAATGTGATGTATCTCATTGAGTATGTTGAACCCTGACTTTTCATCCCAGGGATAAATCACACTTGATTATGGTACATAAACTTGTGTTACTGAAATTTGTTTGCCAGTATTTTGTTGAGAATAACTACATCTATGTTCAGCAGGAATATTGGAGAGTAGTTGTTTTCTTTCTTTTTTAGTGCTATCCTTCTCTGGCTTTGTTGTCAGGATAATGCTGGCCTCATAAAATGTGTTTGGGAGTGTTCTCTCTTCTTCAATTTTTTGCAATAGTTTGAGAAGAATTGGTGTTAGTTCCTCTTGAAATGTTTGGAAGAATTCACCAGTGAGGTCATCTGGCCCTAGGGCTATTCTTTGTTGAGAAATTTTGATTAATGATTCAAAATTACTAATGATTCCTTATTAGTAATTTTTCTATTCAGATTTTCTAATCTTCCTAATTCAATCTTGGTAAATTATTTCTAAGAATTGTTCCATTACTACTAAGTTGTCCAGTTTGTGGGTGTTTAGTTGTTAATTGTAGCTACTTGCATTCCTTTCTATTTCTGTGGTATCAGTTGTGAAGACTTCTTTTTCATTTGTAATTTTGATCATTTGGGTCTTCTCTCTTTTTGCTTTGGTTAGCTACCTAAGGGTTGGTCAATTTTGTTGAACTTTTCAAAGAACCTGCTCTTAGTTGGTTAATCTTCTCTATTTTCTGTTCTCTAATTTATTTCTACTGTAATCTTTATTTCCTTCCTCTGCTACATTAGGGCTCAGTTGGTTCTCCTTTCTCTAGTTCCTTAAATTGTAGAATTAAATCGTTTATTTGAGATCTTTCTTGCTTGTGTATTGCTATGAACTTCCCTCTTAGAACTGCCGGTGCTGCATCCCAGTTTTGTGGTATCCTACGCTCCCATTTCCATTTGTCTAGAGAAACATCATAAATGTTTTTATATTTTGATGTGGCAACTCCTATATCATTGGGTAATCTTTTCTTTAACATTTTTAATTTAAGGTCTATTTTATGTGATATAAGTATAGCTTTCTCAGATTTTTTATTATCATTTGTTGAAATGTCTTTTCCATCCCTTCACTCTCAATTTATGTGGGTCTTTGAGGCTAACGTTAGTATATTGAATTTTTAAAAAGTTTCATTCAGCCCTGGAAGGTGTGGCTCAGTGGGTTAAGGCTCGCCTGTAGACCAAAAAGTTGCCAGTTCAATTCCCAGTTAGGGCACATGCCTGGGTTGTGGGCATGGGAGAGACAACAGACTGAGGTTGTTTCTCTCACACATTGATGTTTTTCCTCCCTCCCCCCACCTACAAATATATAAATAAAATATTTTAAAAATTTTATTTAGTCATTTTATATCTTTTAATTTATTGATTTAATCTGTTTATAGTTTTAAAGTATTTATTAATAAGTGCAATATTACCATTTTGTTAATTTATTTGTGGTTGTCTTGTAGAAGAAATTTGTCCCTTGGTTCTTATCTTGCTATCTTTTTTAGTGATTTGATGTCTTTATCAGTTGCCTTGATTTGTCATATTCTTTTGTATAATAGCTGCAGTATTTTTTCCCATGTGTTTAGCACAGACTTGCATAAAATACCTTAAAATTATATAACCCCAATTAAACTGATAACAACTTAGCTTCAATAGAATTTCTAAACTTTTTACTTTTAATTCTCCTCCCCTTCACATTTGAGGTTATTGCTATTACAATTTCCATATCTTTAAATGCTGTCTAATGAATAACAGATTATTGTAGTTATGGTTATTTTTACTTTGTTCATTTTTTGAACTTTTCAACTAGAGTTGTAACTGAATTATGTAGCATTATTACCATGTTACAGATTTAACTTAGACTACATATTTACCATTTCCAGTAAGTTTTACACACTTTATGTTTTTATGCTATAAACTAGCATCCTCTAATTTCCATTCAAAGAACTCTTTAATTAGCTTTTCTTGGAAAATGATTCTGGTGGTTATGAACCCCTCAGCTTTTTTTTCCCTCTTTTTTTTGGGGGGGGGGGATGTCTTTATCATTCCTATATTCCTGAAAGGCAGCTTCTCCAGGTACAGAATTCTTAGTTGACAGTTTTGAATATGTCATCCCATTAGCCCCTTGCTTGAAAAGTTGCAATGGAGCAATCTGCCAATATGCTTATGGAGGTTCTCATGTGTATAATTTTTCTCTTGCTGCTTTTGAATCATTTTCTTGGACTTTTGAAGATGATAATGTGTTTCAATGTAAATCTATGAGAGTTCAATTTAGAGGATCCTTTGGACCTCATGGATATAGATGATCATTTCTCTTCCCAGGTTTGTGAAGTTTTCAGCCATTATTGCTTTAAATAGACTTTCTGTCCCATTCTTTAGCTCTTCTCCTTTGGAATTCCCATAACCTGAGTATCGCATCCTATAAGTCCTGAAGGATATCTTCACTCTTTTATTTCTTTGATTGGATCATGTCAACTGTTCTATCCTCCAGGTTGCTGATATTTCTTTCCATATGGTAAAGTCTGCTTTTGAAACACTATGATAAATAATAGAACTGAACAGAAGAATTCAACTTTAAGATTTCTGTTATTTTGGTGGTTTCTCCTTTTGGTCAAACTTGTTTGTTCATACGTTGTTGTTTTCAATGTGTTTAGCTGTCTGTGTGCCCTTGTAGTTTGCTAAACTTACTGATGAGGATTATTCTGACATCTTTGACAGTTCATAGACCTTCTTTTCTTCCAGGTCATTTGTAAGAGGTCATTTAGTTTCCTTTGTATGATGTACCTGATTTTTTGTGGTCTTTGATACTTTATTCCAGTATCTGACCATTTGAGTATTCAGGCTCCTCTTAAAGAATGTACAGGTTTGCTTTGGCAGAGATAGGTCTTTACCACAGTTTGGGTTTCTGAGCAGGTGGGGCCTGCTATTACCATCATTTCTGGGGCAAGACAGATTTTCAAACTCTGAGGTCAACAATGGGGGTGGGTGTGCCGAGAATAGCCAAGTAGAACTGCTGGGTTCATTCCCTACTCAGCAGAGGCTTTGAGACAGGCACTGCAGTTAACCAGATTCCTGGTCAGCATGGGGTAGTTACGTTTCAGTAATAAATGGGGTGTGAATTAGCTACTCTGTCCTGGCAGGACAGGGTTTGTACGGCTTGGTTTGGGGGGAACCTACATCATGCAATAGTGCGTAAAACTCCCTGGTCAGGTGAATTCACTGGCTTTGCTCTGCAGATGGGAAAGCTAAAGGCTGTACTCCCCATTCTTTACCACTGTAGCGGGGCTGTTAGATATGCTACACAGTGCCCATTATGCTCGGGTTCATGTTCCTGCATTTAGCACTGAGTAGGGCTACAAATTAGTTTTCCTCTTGGAAAACAGTGGGAGAAACAGCTCTGAAGCTGGTAAAGCTCTCTCTTGTCCTAACTCAAGTCAACCTAAAATCCAAATGCCATGGCCAAACAGAGCCACTGGCTTTGATATTCAGACTATCAGCTCTACCTGACCTTCTCTCAGCTTGTGCATTGCTGGCTAATGGAGCTTCAGGTGTTCTTGCCCATCTTTCTGGCTAGATGGGGCTTGGAGCTTCAGATCATATACCTGGGCGGTTGGGACCACTCTGGACAACTCCCAATTTTTTTTTCAAGCAGGCTTTCTGGCTAAAAGCCCACAACTACCCTTGGCCTTTGCTATGAATCACCTCCCTTCCTAGGTGTAGCATTGGGACCAACCAAGCCAGGTCCTGGCTTTGCTGTGCGAGCAATCAGCTCCACTCACCAATCTCTCAGCTCAAGCATTGCTTGCCTACATGGCTTCCAGGTGCTCTTGCAAGCCCCTCTGGCCAGATGGGACAGTAGGTACTCGCCCCAGTGGATAGTGCTCTGACATAGCCCCTTGCCTGGGGGTGTGCAAACCAGGTAGATCTGTACCCCACCAGTTTCCCTGGGCAGACTGCATCACTGACTTCCCAGGACTACTTGTGCACTGCAGGTAGGAATTCTGGCTGCCAAATCCCATCTTTAGAAACCCCTGCCCACTTCTCTATCACAATCGTATTCGTACTGGTTGTGCCTGTAGGTTTCTCTGTAGTCGCTGCAGGGTGAAACCAGAGCAGGGATAACCCCCATCTTGGGCAGCTGCTTGCACTCTTTTCCTACCGGAGAAACCAGAGGCTGAGGGGAGACCTCTGCGTGGAGCTGTGTTGGCCTGGGGTGAGGCAGTGTGGAGCTGCTTCCCTTACCTTCTGATGAACTCTCTCTTGGTTTCTGTGGTGCAGTGGCCTGCTTCAGCCTCACCTCTGTGTTCTAGCATTTTCTCAGTGGTGTCCATGAATAGTTGTTGTGCTTGTGAGGAAGAGCACAGTCCAGGATGCCCTGTGTGTCCTCTTGGTGATGTCACTCCCATGATTAACACTTAAAGCAGCAGACCCTGAGTAAAGCAGATTCTCCTCTGTAATGTTTGTGGTCCTCAACCCATCAGTTAGCCCCTTACCACAAACCTGAGGGGCCTGCTGAGGAAGCAATTCTACCTTCAGACTGCAATCTAGAAATTTTGCCAAAACTTCCAATTTTTAGATGCAGATTGCAATATTATGAGGAGGAAAAATAATTTTCCCTCTACTTTCCAGGTTTTGGGGTAAGATCTTCCTGTCATAAAAGGCAGCTTGAGTGGAGAAAAATACTCAGATGTTTCATAACATGTATACCTCTTGTATACACGGGAGACACCCCAGGAAACTAAGTCCCTGAAATGGCCCAAACAGTCACCTTAAATACCAGTTTTCAGCTAAATACGTTGGGGGTGGGGGGAAGCAATTATCAGGCAAAGCACAGTAAATGAGAGTGTGGTTGTTATTCAGATTTAAGTCAGTGCCTTTTCTATTGATAAAAATTTCTAGATATTTTGTCACCCTTTTCTTCTGATTGAGTGAGGGAGACACTCTTACAAATTTACAAGGAAAATCTGTGTATTTTTACAAGGAAAATCTGTGTATTTTACTGAAGTATAACTTCTTGAATTTTGGAATTTTTATATGTCTGCTGTTTTCTAAAAATAACCAGCTGAAAATTATTCTTAATGCCAAGGAGGCATATTTTAGGCTGGTTTACTCTTTTACAATATAGAAACTGAGTTGACAGTTGCTCCTTGTCTCGTTTTTCCCATCTCTCAATTCTGAGAATGGGTCAGTCTAGTTAAACAGTGTGAGTCTCATTTCAGGACATGGTCTTGCAGGTGGGCTTTCAAATTTAAGTGCCCACGTGGTGTGGGCAATCAGCTACTTAATAATAAGGGGCATTTCTATCAAAACGAAAGCAAAAGAAAGTTTAGTGTTGGAAGAGACTATAAACATAGTCTGAGCCCTGAGAGCGGCCATCCTAGACTTCCAGATGTCGGGCAGTTGGGATGGCTCTGGTTGTTGAGGTGTTGCGTGCAGCTGGGTGGCTGCATATAAGTCACAAGGGGTGTCCCCATCAGTTTGCAGGGCTTCGGGGAAAACAAAACTTTTTGTTCTTAGTGATTCCAACTCAAAAGTTTTGGGGAAAATGCTTGAAAATTATAGCCAGATATTTGAGAAAACTAGAGGAATTCAGGACCCAGTCCTGTTTCCAGTAGAAAATAAAACCACGGGAACAATTAACAGCACTAGAACCTAACCTAAAATGCACAAATGTAACTGTTTTCTCTATGCTCACCCCTTTTCTACCATGATCACCCCATTGCTACCATGGATACGCTGCAGTAAAACTGATTTGTCCCCAAGGTAAGTGTAGTTTTAATAAACTTATTTTAAATACTATTTATATAATTGCAGGAAGAATAACTCTTGACCATATAGTTTATTGAAATCTGCTGTATGGAAACTTTTCATGAGAAATCTCAGGTTGGACTCTTAACAGACTCTCAGGACTAGCAAGCCAAATACTCACCATTAGCCTTTGCCTGCAGTACACATTGATTTGGATTAATTCCTCCCTTCAAGGTCCCCAGGAATGCCAGGAAGTGATTATTCTTTCCTCACCTGGTAAGATTGCTGGAATTCGCGTAAGCAAGGCACCAGGCTGTTTTTTCTAAGGGGCATTATTGGCTCCATGAAGTCGACCTTAGTTCCTTAAAGTTGTGGTCACGTCTGAGTCTGTGCACATAATTCTTGAATATAGCATACCAGTTGATGCCTTGGTAATAACCAGTGTTTCCGATTATGTCCTGTTATTTGGAGAACTGATTCTTAGTGAACTTATGCAATTAGCTATAGTGTCATGAAAATTAGGGTCAAAGTTTCTGAGGGATCAGTTAGGTACAAAAAGTTTCATCTTGGTTCACAAAGATATACTTTGCCAAATTTCTACTAAGTCAGAGCTTAAAGTTTCCTTAAATTCGGAAAAACAGAACAATAACCAGCAATGTATCAAACAAAAATATTGTAAAATTATAATCATCCTAATCAGTTCATTCAATCTCACGTGATTTTTTTGTTGGCAGTTTTATGAATCCAGTTTTTCTGTTAGAGTTCTATAAATTCTTACCCAGTTCAATGTCATGATCTTAAAGTTACCAGAAACCTATGCTCTAGAGTACTTGTCAGAGTCTTTTCTATGAATCTGTGAAAATGAAATACTTTTGTAAAAGCATTAAAATAATTGTCTATAAATGACTAAAACACTTAAAATTGTTATGGTTTACTATCTGATTATATTGCATTGCAATTCAATTGACAAGGAAATTTGGTTATTTTTGTAGTGCACATTTCAGAATTGTGACTGATACTTTATATCAGAATTTCATACCATTTTTGGAACACTTATATTATATGAAATGAGCCTTATTACTTTCTCTTTTTACAATAAGAAAAGAGAAATCTTTTGAGATATTCTATGGGTGTTCTATAAATTCCCAAATTTAATTCAAGGTCAAGCAAACTGCATTTAAAAAATCTGATTTGGGGAAGTTATATATCAAAATTTTTGGACACAGAAAAGAACAAAACTAAAGAATGCAGATCAATGTGAAATGATACTTAATTATCCTTTTACCCAAAGTGAAAATAAAATTTCATAAAGCAAATACAAAAGACTACATAGTTGTGAGCAAAACTTAGCTGTTAATATTCAGTTTTCCTAAGTAATCAAAGCCCTGATAATAAAGGCAGCACAGGAAACTATTTTGATAAAGCACAAATCTTTACCTTTTAAATCATCTACTTAGAAAGCAAAGAAAAACCTTTTATAATCTCTTATGAAGAGCCTACCAATAGTCCACTAAAACTTTGTTCTTTTAGCATATGAAAGAATATTCCTTCTGTTTTACATAAGTACAATATAGCTATTAAATGTTATTTTTAAAATGCTTACACTAATTCATTCACTTTCAACCAACTGTGTCAAACAAGGTAAGGTTTCCTCCCGCTAACTTTCTATAGCTATTTACTTTGTTCTCTTTTCTCCTTTTTCCCATTCTGAAATAACCAGTTTTACTTTAGAACAAAATTACTTTCACTTCCCTGAACAAAAACACATTTCCCTATCTCACGTTTTCTTGCTCCAGACACAGCCAACTTTCCTTGCACCACGTTGTTTCTCATATTGTTTCTAGGAGTTTTAATTATATAGATTAGTTAGAATTATTAACCCTTAAAATCTTCATTTCTTAGTGAAAACTAAGAAGTAAGCAATTGTTAACCAGCATTCTTTCTATTGGCATATTTACTAATATAGTTCAGTCTCTCAGTGTGGCAAAGGATCTATTTTATTTACAAATAGAGCCAAGTATCTTTAGTTCCTCACTGATAGAAAGTAAAAAATCAAAACCAATCTTCAGTAATTAATTTTCAGTATTTCATCTTATGAAATGATCTAGCTATCCAATGATTTTCTGTAATTTAACTTACACTTGTAAGACTCCAAAGGAATTTCAAGTTGCCAAAGAAATTTGGAAAAAATGACTTAAGTGGACCTACCATAAAACAGTCATTCCTGAAAAGTTTACATAAAAACTCATCCCATTTATGTATCTAAGTGTCCTGCTGAACAATTACGTTTCCTCACAGAAATTCTGAGACATCAGACCAAAGCAGCAGTCAGCCCAACCTATTTTTCTTGGCTGACAAGTTTTGTTACACAGATCATATGAATTTACTTGACTAGAAAATCCAGATAGAATAAAAGATGTCTGTTATTTTTAATTCTAATAATATATATTGCCCATTTTAATTAAACCATAAAAATTAAGCTTTAATTACCAAAGATTATCTGAGATCATGTTAACTTGAAAAACATTTGAATTAGTTTATAGTTTAAATTTTCTGAGTTTAGAAATACTTAATTTGATAAGTCCTTAATTTTAAGACAAATAGCACTCTTTTACAAATCAATTTTGGCAATAACATCCAGAGGTAGAAAAATAGTGCCTATATATAAAATACATATACAAACATACAGCAGATACTTATATCTGTTAATATAAAATTTTAGCCATGAACCAGATACAATGATACAAAACCCACTAGTTTTTAAAGAAAAGTTGAAACCAAATTGTGTTTCTAGCAACTTACCCACTCTGATGGATAAAGCTTTTCTTCTAACATTTAGGCAGAAGACAAGAGATTTTTGTTAGCCCAATTTCCAAACACTTTTTGCTAATGAGAATCATTTTCCTAAAGCTTGAATTTGAAGGAAATATCTCTTAAATCCTAGAAAAAATGGAGTGGAAAATCTGCATCACAATGGATGGCACAGAGAAAATGTCCAAGTGTTCTAGGAATTTTGGGTTACAGTTGCTTATTGTTAGAGATGTAGAGTAATTTTTAAATTTTCAATTTTGTCCTTCAAGTGCAGAATTATTCTGTTTCCAGTGTTCTGATCCTCTACAATGTCTACGAGCACTGAGAGGAATAGGGTGGCTTTGGGTTGCTCATAGAGCCACACTTCTAGTTTTGTTAAGATTGTAATGCAGGTGCCTGGAATTCCTCAAATGATTGGCTGTACCCTGCATGACATCAAGAAAAGGACTTGCCCACCCAGGTACATTATCTCAATTTGTTTATTTTTTTTATATATATCAAGTAGAAGACTTCCAACTAAAATGGAAATCAGGATTCTAGAGCTTCAGGGCTTAATGCAGTACAGCTCTGTACGGTCTATATTAAGCAATCAACAAAGGACTTCGAATCCTCTTTCTCTGAGTGCACAAGTCAACATAAGACCTTGGGTGGTAAAAGCTCTACTTTTGCTACTGTCAGCCCCTGAATATAGGCTCCAGATGATTCATTTATTGATTATTTGTAGGTGTACCTAGGAGAAATTCAGGTCATGTGTTCCCTCTGTGAGGGGGTTTTTCCCCAGGGGGTGCTCTCTGGCTTGTCAGACAACTACAGTGTAATCATGGGTAGGAAGAATTCTCCTTAGTAGACAGTCAAGGTGCCTACGAGGTAGCTGTTAATGACCACCGATTGTCTCTTTTCTAAGTGGAGGAAAAAGAGACTTTCTAATTTTATCCTGTTAAGGGAGTACCTGAGGCTACACTCTTGTATCCCATTTTCAGTTTAGTCTTTCCATAGGTAACCAATAAGAGAGTTGTTTAGGACAAGCACTCTCTAAATTTTTTTTCACATACAGAAGTGTTTCCAGTTCAATGGATCCTCATCTGGCCATTGACAAATAGGATCTTATACTAATTTCAACAGTGACTCAAACTAGTCTCAATAGTGACTCAAACCAATAAAGTCTTTTTATGGCTTAACCATGGATGCAAGAGGCATCTCAAAAGAGGGTGCAAAAGATGCAGTCCCCTGACAAGATCCAAAGAGTTTACTTCCAGACTTAAAGGCAAACACCAAAGCTCAGAGAGTCAGCGAGAAGTTGGGCCCAAGGAGGAACACACCAAGGCACATCATAATTCCATTAGCCAAGATTAAAATGAAGGAGAGAATCCTAGAAGCAGCAAGGGATAAGGGGACAGTCACCTTCAAAGGAGTACCCATCAGACTGTCAGCTGATTTCTCAAAAGAGACCTTACAGGCAAGAAGGGGCTGGAAAGAGGTATTCCAAGTCATGAAAGTCAAGGACCTACATCCAAGATTGCTCTATCCAGCGAAGCTGTCATTAAGAATGGAAGGGAAGATAAAGTGCTTCTCAGATAAGGTCAAGTTCAAGGAGTTCATCTTCACCAAGCCCTTATTATATGAAATGTTAAAGGGACTTATCTAAGAAAAAGAAGATCAAAAATAAGACAGTAAGAAGACAGCAAACTCACAGATATTAACAACCACACCTAAAACAAAAGCAAACTAAGCAAACACTAGAACATGAGCAGGAACACAGAAATGGAGATCACATGGAGGGTGAGCAACAGGGGAGTGGGAGGAGAGAGAGGAAAAGGTACAGAGAATAAGTAGGATAGACGGTGGGTAGAAAATAGATGGGGGAGGGCAAGAATGGTGGGAAATGTAGAAGCTAAAGAACTTTGACACATGGGCATGAACTCAAGGGGGGAATGTGGGTGGGAGGGGGTGTGGAAGGGAATGAAGGGGGGAAATGGGACAACTGTAATAGCATAATCAATAAAATATATTTAAAAAAAACAAAAAGGCAAAGACCTTGCTGTTCACGGGCAGTAAGAATGTGTTAATTGTGTCTCTGGTTTCCCATGAGAACATAAGATATCACCAGTCACAGACCCACTACTCTGTGAGTCCAAAGAGGCGTTCCTGGAATGGAACTTTTCCAGCATGAACAAGACAAGGAAGGTTGAGATGACAAAGTCCCCTTATGGATTGGAACCTCCTATGACAAACGTCCTTGAGAAATGGCATGATAAAATGAAGGAAAGACTGTTTTCCAAGAGATCCACTGCTTGTTCAACTTCCCACTGGGTGGATGCATCTGGCTGGCAGAGATCAGAGACAGTACCCTCATTAGTCACAAAGTGAAGCCCTCAAGGTATAAAACAAGACAAAAAGAAAACACCTTCTGGGCAATGGTTCTCCTCTTTATGTCCAATGACAATCTCTGGGAGAGAAAAAAAAATCAGTATGTGGATTTTAAAAAAAGGTAGTTTCTGTGGAAAGCAATCTCACAGTGTGAGCTGATCATAAATTCCTATCTGGGAAGGCCCTGATGGGTAGTCATACCTCGGGCACAAACCTTTCAATACAAGGTTTGCCTTTGATATAAGCAAGCCCATCTATTATTTCTGTGCATCCATGTTAGCACACCTTTGAACTAAGCCGTAAAAGTGACCACCCCAAAGAAAGCATATAATCCCTTCCTTTTCTCCCACTTCTTTCTATGCAATCTTCCTTACCTTCACTCCTTGATTTTAAATGCATAAAAGAAGTTGTAAAACTGTTATTCTTTAGAGCATTTGAGATCTTGCTTCCTGACATATGTCAGCAGTTTGGTTCATATAACCTCCTGTAAAAATTCCCCACAGGTTTGGTCCTTTTTTACATCAACAAGTATAAAATAAGAGTATTTATAACATGTCTTTATCAGAGTAGCTATACACATGGAACTGCACAAATATTTTCTCTTGCTAATTTCAATTTGGAAAGGAAGGAAAAAGATTAAATTTAGATTTTTTTCCTTCCTCATACCCTTTCTCAATTGGTAAAAATTCTTACCCTTTGTTGGTTTCTTCCAGTTTCCCAGGATCCCGGCTGCGGGCTCTGGAGTGAGTAGGTTGTCTCAGCAGGTCTCATTATTAGTTGCCAAACTGTAGGGGAGAAAAAATAATTTTACCTCTACCCTTCCTGATTCTTAGCTGAGACCCTTCCACACCCCTCCCCAGTAATAAAAGATTAATAGAAGAAAAACAGAAGTTTAATAATAGGTGTACCTCCTATACACTTGGGAGATAACCCAGGAAAACATAGTAACACACCCACAAGGCCCAAGCCACCACCTGAAATACTATCTTTAGCTAAAGACAAAAGAAGAGGAAGAGATGGGGTGGGGGAAGCCAGCTATGGGAGTCTGTCAGGCAAAGCACAGTACATGGGAGTATGGTTTAAATTGATGCCTTCTTCATTGATCAGAGTCTCTAGGGATTTGGTCGTCATCTTCCTGGTACAGGGAGGGAGACATCTATACTCGCATAAGCCGAATCCTCAAAATCAACCTGTCTCTCTCAGAACATATACATGTTCTTTTTCTCTGGAGAGCACTGACTAATGCAGATGGAAATTCAAATATTTAAAAAAAATCAGCCCATGGAAGGAGACTCATCATTGAAAACATAATTTAGGGAGAAGGTATGTCAAGGAAAATGGGATGACTAGTCATAAAAGCCATACAGAAACTTCAAAAAACATACACATTTGACTTATAAATTAAGGCATCTGTAATTCCCTTCATCTCCCCCACAAAATAAATTGGCAAAATCACATTGAAACCTAATTACTATAAATATGATAAACAGAAGACAATATCTTATTATGTAAACTATTTAAAATATCGATGTGAACAAAACAGGGGACACATATGAACCCCGAAAAGCTCATGGGGACCTGAACACAGGCTCACACACTCAGTGGCCTTAGGTAACAGCACTGATTGTCTGAACTAAAGATTCCTAACTAAGCAGGTCATGATGGGCAGTCACAACATGGGCTTGTAGTTTCCATGATAAAGATCCATCTTTAATCGAGCCCTGCCTGTTGTCTTTCTACATGTAGGATAACAAAGCTTTGAAATGCCAAAGTAATTTTTTTTCCAGAGCCCTTGAAGGCACAAGTCCCAGCACCAGAGCACAGGACCACGGGACAGCTCACTGTCATCGCCTGCATTCCGTCTCTGTGTACTGCAAATATTAACTGTTCTGTACCCACCGATGTAAAAGTACATTTCACCATTTTGCTTTTTATCCAGTCTTACAGATTTTCCTCCTTTGCTTTCTCCTGCCCCCTGAATCTACAAGCAATGAATTTCAAGTAATGCACAAAAGCTGCAAAACTACATTCTCCAGAACATTTTCTCTGTCCATTGGAATTTTGCTTCTGAGCATGTCAACAAAATTTTAGCTCAAATGAACTGTTATAAAACTTTGTTATATTCTGGACATTCTTTCATCAGTATTAATAAAACAAACTCTCAATCAATAAAAACAAGAACATGACTAGATAAATATTAAAATGTTAAGTACCAGTAACTAGTAAAACATTGAATAAAAAGAAAATCTAATGATGAACTGATCAAAACAATTAGACATTTTTTATCTGTTACAGACTAGAATAACAAGAATATTGTTAATATTAGCTTATGTCTGATATATGGTATCTGAAACAGGAATATGGTAGCATTGAACATGAGAATGATCTTTTCCTTATGATATTATAATGGCCTACAGCTTTGTTTCTTAAGCTATTTGATAATGTATAGCAAGTGTTATAAAAATGTTTGTATCTTCCAATCCTGTAATAAATCTCTGGATGCGAAGAAGATAATTCAAAATATTAAAAATATTATATGAAAACTTTATTTTTGTGTTGTAATAGTGAAAAATTGAAAATATACATATTTAATTTTGAAAGAATATTTATACCATTATTTATTGGGATGTAATATAGAAATTAAAATTATGACTATGAAGATATATAATTCAAGAATATCAAATTTTTAGGTTAGGAATAAAAAAGAAGAGATAACTTTTACATATAATCTTATTGCCATGTATATAAAAGTTATACATGTGATAAAAGACTGATAATCTTAGTGGTGGTGCAAGACATTCGGATGAGCTTGTGTATTTCCACTTTTGTCACTTTGTAAATTTTCTTTACACTGATTATATTCATTTTTCTGTTTAAAATCATAATACATACAAGCATTTTTCTTTCAACACATTTTTCTTTAATGTCCATTTATTTTGAATTCTATATTTGTGAAAATTATGTAAAAATATCTCATTTTCAAAAAATACTTCTATAATTTATGTCTGCTTTTTAGCGCACAGCTATAATCAAGCTACTTAATAGGAACCACAGAAACATGAAAATTATAACTAAATTAAATATAAACAAAACTGATAGCGTATTTCAAGCAGTTAAATTATGCATTCAAAAAGCTAATGAAAAATATATACCATATGATCAACTATATAGATAGCAAAGGCAATTTCCTCCATGTATATAACCTTGAATTTTTTTCAATCTACTTCTTGCAAAGTTTGCAATGTAAGCACATCCTAATCAACATCACTTTAGGTGATGGTGTTCCCTAAGTGGGCAACAATCATAGTCAATTAACGCAAAAGACATAAAGTCTAGAGCAAGGTCAGAAATATATGAATCTCCATGGTGCAACCTAGATGTAGGCTGCTGAGGAGTTAATTATACCTGAATTGGAGAAGGCGAAGGTCAATCACTATTTTAGTTATTTAACCTCAGAGAATTATCTCTGTTTCAGATAATGCTGGGACTCATTAAGACCTAGTGGATTAGTCTCTCTTCAGAAAGTTAGGTTGGAAATAATGGACTAACAGGCAGAAGCTGTGACACGGCAAGTCTAATTTAAAAAATTGTTTCTATGATGAGGACCAGGGAATTGATTTCAAAACTGCTTGGGTTAACGCGAAGAGGTGATGAAGCCTTTTTTACTTTCTCCCACGTGGGGAACTAGCGGATAATATTCTGGGGCATTTTCAATGTCTCTAACAAGAGTGGATTCTAAGATCAAAATACTCCCTTCCTTTTGCAAAATCGATGAGCTTAAAAGGAAATGGAGCTGCTTATTAATGCATTATATTAAACTGAAGCAGCAATGTAATTTTGTGCACAGAGATTTATATTTTGGATAACTATAGTTTCCTTAATAATCTCCACTTAAGAGGTAGAACCAGTGATCCATGAATTCTAGGATTAAACTTTCTTCTTTATGAAGAACTAAAACTGAGGTCCAAAAAAATCCAGAGGGCATGCCTCCAATTTAGATCTCCAATGGAACTGGAAAGAATACAGTTCTATTAAGTTCTTAGGAGATGGCTGATCCTGTTGTTCAGGGCAATACACTTTGAAAATATTGGGTTGGTCTAAAGATCTGTTTAGTTTTTTTGGTAAAATAAAAGACTTTTTTTATTGTCACCAATAACTCTACTGATTTGGATATTTGAGGATGTCGGCTACCTCCCGTGTGGTATAACATTGATTGTTCTCAATTAATGTCTCAATTTGATTGCTATCAACTTCAACTAGTCTACTCGAACGTGGACCTCTAGTACAGGGGTGTCAAACTCATTTTCACCGGAGACCACATTAGCCTCACAGTTGCTTTCAAAGGGCCGAATGTAATTTCAGGACTGTATAAATGTAACTACCCCTTAACTAGGGGCAAGGAGCTCGGCGCTGCCGCCGGGTAGAAACAAGGTGCCAAGGTGCCGGGCCGGATAAAACAAGGTGGAGGGCCAGATTCCGCCTGTGGGCCTTGCTTCTGCCACCTGTGCTCTAGTGAGAAATCTCCAGGACAAAACTTTGCAAACCACTTTTGACACATTCAGTTAGTCACAGCACCTTCTCCATACACTGCACAGGTATTTTTTGTGTGTGTTTCAGTTGCATTTTTACCTTTCTTGAAATAATAAAGCATAATATGCTGGAAATGTTGCATATTTTCTTCCATCTTCAATATTAAAGTGGCTACACAAAAATTCACCAACTTTGGTAAGTTTCTTTTAAATGAATGCTGATATGACAGCTGTCACAATTCAATTTAACAAAATTGTTTTGAATAAAGTTAAAGACAACTAAGAGCTACTAGAGCCATCTTATGGGAAAAACACAAAGTTTTTGGCTAGCTCAATACAATAGAAAGAATAGGGAGGGAGGGAGGGAGGGAAGTAAGGAAGGAAGGAAGGAAAAATCACTGACTTAGGCAAACTAGAAAGCTCAGGCACCTCCTACAAAATACAGTGTATCTCTGCATTAGGATAATAAGAATGCAAAATTTTTAAAAGGTTAAATGTAAGAAATGTTTTAAAAATACAAAAATGTTTTAAAAAGATTAAATATAAGAAATGTTTTAAAAAGTTGTACATTTGATACAAAATCTATATAATTTGGGGGCTAATTGCAGAAAAGCACTCTCTTAATGACATATTTTGAGCCTAGATAACAAGGATATTCTTTCTCTCTTTTTGACTTAGTAACTACTATACACCTTTTTTTTTTTTCCTTTCCATTTTTGGAAACTCATTTTCCTGTTTCCAGTATTCCCTCTTAGCTACACCCTATGTAGCCACTGATATTAATCATCTTTCTAAACTACACTGACATTATCATGTTGAGCTTATTCCATGTGTGTTCAAAATATTGTTTATTGTCAGAAACAAATATATCTTGTTGGTCAGATTGTTCTAAGTGGTATTCTTGCCTCTTTTACCTTTAATATCTTGAACCTAGCAAAGGGGACAGGAAGAAATAGTAACTTCCGCAGAAGATTTGGGCATTCCGGGTCTCTCACGCTTTCTGCCAGAAATTGAGATGTAGCTGCTGCCTGCCCTCGAAGCAGCGCAGAGTCAGTGGCTCTAGTTTCTGCCTAACTGCTGCTTTCTCATCACATGAGTGTGTCGGTCCCCTTGGGCAGCCACTCTTGATGTGTGAACATGCACTGATTTTCCATCATTAGTTATGATCACAGCTATCTACATGGCTGATTCCTTGGATTAGAAGGTTGGAGGTGGGGAAATGTGATGAGGGTTAATGGCTAAGACAGGAGAAGTCACTCAAGATATAATCTTAACACTGGGATGGATGCAATAGCCCTTTTTAAGCAGAGCAGCTCCAGCTGCAGGGAAAGTCTTATTTTGGTACATGGTAAGTAACCCTCTAAAGAAGCATCTTTTTGGCCTCTGCTTGTCATGTGCCCTTACATGTGTGTGGAACCAGCACTACAGACCACTGTGGAGGACAGGAGCCTTTCCTATAAATGGATGGGCATCATTCTGCAATCAGACAGACACAGATTAGACCTGGACTCAGAGACTTGATGGGCTGCTTCCTCCAGAGTTTCCTATAAGCTGTCTTCATCGAAATTAACCCAATGGGAATTTCTGGGTTGGTGAATATGTGGAAATTTGGATAGAGTAGCCTACTTGGAGAAGGCATGGAAGGAAGTTCCATGCTCTTTCCCATATACCTTGCCCTATGCATCTGTCTATTCCTGAGCTATGTCTCTTTATTATTCACTGATCTAACTTCTAAATAAAAATGTGACATGGGGTGACATCATAAAGATGGTGACCCCAGTCATTTCTGACTTTGCTTCCTCTCATAAGAACTGACAACCATTTATGAACAAGACACCACTGAAAGAATCCTAGAACATGAAGGTGAGGCTGAAGCCCCACCCCCTCACCTGCCCCAGCACCACGGAGAAGACAGACTGCATTCAAAGGGTAAGAGAAGTGGCAACACACTGACCTGAGGTGCTCAAGTAGTAACTCCAATCAGCAGCATTGCTCATCTACGGAACCAAACTGGTGGTACATCATGACCAGGTTAGTCACTGGGGTGCACACTAATCTGACTCAGGTCCTCAAACCTGTTGTTTTGCCATTCCTAGAGATTGTTTTACCCATGGCCAGGTAAGTGGCTGAGTCATAGACCCATCCACTGGGGAGAGTGTCTCCCAGCCCCAACTTGTCAGAAGGGCTGGCAGGAGCAGCTGAGGCTATGCAAAGAGCAACACTTGAGCTAAGATGTAGGTGGGAGAGCTGAGTGTCCTCAGAGCAAAGCCAGTCCTGGGCATGGAAAGTTTTTGTGCAGGCAGGAAGATAAATTCATACCCAGGCAGGGAAATTAATTCATAGTCACTATGGAAGATAGCTTAGCTCCTAGCCTCTTCCAACCAGAAAGCTTGAAGAATATTCAGAGTTGGCTGGAGTGACCCTTACCCATCCTACCCCCAAACATAACTCCAACCACTGTAACTCCTGGGCACTATCAGACTAGAAGGGCTCATAAAATCATCCGGCAGCTGTGTAATGACTAAAGCTCAAGCTGAGAGTCCATTCAGCAGAGCTAATCGCCCTAGAGCAAAATCAGTAGTATCAAGTAATAATCAAGTAGAATTCATTCTGAGGATGCAAGGTTAGCTTAATACCTGCAGATTAACATGATACATGACATAAACAAAATGAAGGATAAATATCATATGATCATATCAATAGATACAGAAAAATCATTTGACAGAATCCAGCATCCATTTGTAATAAAAGTTATCAGCAAAGTGCAAATAGAAAAAATATACATCAACATAATAAAGGCCATATATGACAAATTTACAATTAACATCATGCTTAAGGTGAAAAGCAAAGCATGTTTTCCTTAAGATCAAGAATAAGACAAGATGTCCACTCTTACCAATTTTATTCAATATAGTATTGGAAGTCCTAGCCACAGCAATTAGATAAGTAAAATAAAAGTCATCCAAATTAGAAAGAAATAGGTAAAACTCATTATTTGCAGATGACAAGATTTTATATACAGACAACCTTAAAGAGTCCACCAAAACACTGTTAGAACTTAAAAATGAATTCCGTAATGTAGCAAGATATAAAAATTAATATTTAGAAATCAGTTGCATTTTTATACATCAATAATAAATGATCAGAAAGACAAATTAAGAAAATAATCCCATTAATAATTACATAAAAAATAAAATACCTAGGAATAAATTTAAAGAGGTTAAAAAACTCATACTCAAAAAACTATACAACATTGGAGAAAAAAACTGAAGCCACAAATAAATGGAAGCATACATAACATGTTCCTAGACAGGAAGAATTAACATTAAAATGTCCACACTATGCAAAGCCATCTATAGAGTAGACGCAATCCCCTTCAAAATACCAATATTGTTTTTCACAGAACTAGAACAAAAAATGCTAAAATTTACATGGAACAACCAAAGACTCCAAACAGCCACAGTAATTGTGAAAAGGAAGGCTAAAGTTGGAGGAATCCTGCTACCTGATCTCAAACTATACTACCAGGCTATAGTAGTCAAAACAACATGGTAATGGCATAAAAACAGACACACAGATATATCAAACAGAACACAGAGCCCAGAAATAAACCCGGATTTATATGGTCAATTATACTATGACAAAGGAAGCTAGAATACACAATGGAGTGTAGACAATCTCTTAAATCTTAAATAAATGGTGTTGGGGAAACTGGAGAGGTATATGCAAGAAAAATGAAACTACATCACTTTCTTACACCACACACAAGAATACACTAAAAAATGGATTCAACACTTGAATGTAAGACCTGGAGCCATAAAATCTCTAAGAAGAATACATAGGCATTAAACTCTTTGACATTGTTCTTGATAAGTTTTTTGGATATATCTCCTCAGGCAAAGAGAAAAAAAAACAAAACAAACAAAACAAATAAGACTACATGAAACCAAAAAGGTTTTGTACAACAAAGGCAACCAACAAAATTAGAAGACAGCTTACTCAATGAGAGAAACTATTTGCCAATGATACATCTATAAAGGGTTAATGTCTCTTAGTGGGTACACCAATTTGCAACTCCTCATTATATAAGGGAAAACATTATAGAAGTTCTTCAAAGAAATCAAAAATAAGGCTACCATATGCCTCAGCAATCCTACTTCCTGTTAATTTAATGGAAAGAATCTGAGTCACTAATTTAAAAAGATATCTGCACCCTAATGTTCAGATCATAGTTATTTACAGCAGGGAAAACATGGAAACAACCTAAGTATCTATTAACAGGTGAACAGATAAAAATGATGTGATTTATATAATGGAATATTGGTAATAAAATATTAGGAAACCCTACCATTTGTGACAACACAGATGGACCTTGAAGGCACTAGGCTAAGTGAAATGTCAGACAGAGAAAGATCCAAGTTCTATATGTGAAATCTAAAACACATACCCAATAAAACTAAAAAAGCAGACTCATTGAAAAATAGATTTGTGGTTACCAGAGGTGAGGGGGTGAGGGGTAGGTACATACAATTAAAGGAAGGTTGTTAAAATGTACAAAAAGCTCCAGTTATGAGATAAATACGTACTAGGGACATAAGGGACATCATGATGACTGTAGCAGGGATATACATCCCTGCTGTATATATGAGAGTTGTCAATATTGTATCAATATGAGGTAATGAATGTTAACTAAACCTATTGTGTTAACCATCTCATATATGTAAATGAAACTATGGCACTATGCTTCTGAAACTTATATAGTGATGTATGCCAATTATTTCTCAGTGTAAAGGAAAAAATGTTTCAAAATGTAACTGAATGGCATCTCCACCTGTGCATGCAACAGTCTGCCAATTGCAGTGTTTCTTTGGAAGATGCTCCCTCCTTTGATGTAGGATGGAGCTCTGCCAAGCCTTAGCAGCTTTTATTGTCAAAGGGAGAACCATTCATCCATAGCTGGCAGTTTTCAGAAGAGTATTTTTTAGAAACGAAGTAATCACCAATGGCTCTTTCAAGAGGTGTGTGGCTGGATTACTGGCATTCTTAATAAAATAAATAGAAGAGTAATTTTCCCATCCACTCTAAGATCTTCCAGGTATGTATATAGCAACAGAAAAGCATTCCTTCTTCCACGGCTCTACCCTTAAGTAGGTGACCCTCCAGTTAAAGTCTTATCATCATCATAGATTGTGGCTGTGAGTCATGGGTGATTATCAAAAACACCTGGGGAGTGTTTTTGGAACTGTAGGTTATTGATAACTTCTCCAAGAAAGTCTTATTCGCGAAATCTCAAGCCGAGGTTTAGAAAACACCCATTTGAAGACAAATGCCCCCCTTAGCCATATTTTAATATAACCAGTGAAGGAGATAAAGGAAGCAAACAACAGGACAAGTCATGCCAGAAGCCTAACTTTGTAAGGCTCTCGGTCTGGAAAACAGTCTCTTCTGCCCAAGAGCTGCCATTGGCAGACCTCTCCTTGTGCTGCCGTCAAATTCCAGATTTTCAAAACTTGACAGGCAGAGATGCTTACCTAGTTAGGCTTTGACTGCCTCCCCCTGCAGAGATGACCCCAACCCCAGCTCTGAGTAGCAGGCCATGTGCTTATTTTATTCATCCCGTATATAAGACATAAGCATTTCCATGGTGGGGCAGATGAGGGGAAAGAACCAATGGGCAGGAGACTACAAAATTAATTCTCTTTGAGCTGGGCAGCTCCCTGTGCCTGGGATACATCACCCTTCATCAGCCAGCTGAAATTATTTTTGGTACTCCCTTTCTGGCAATGAAAACCCAGAAGGAAAGTTTTCCCCTTTCCTTTTCCCATTCTCTCTTTGCCTGATTTAAAAAGAAAATCCTCCCTTGAGGCTGTATTGACTGATTTGGGGAGGAGAGGGAAGGAGGTCCTCAGGATGTGGTGGATGTGAGTGTGAATGCTCTGCAGCTGGGCCTTGAACCAGATGTAAGAAAGGATGCACCGTGATGGATGGTACAGGGGGCAGACTCAACTTCAGGCCACACAGAGCTAGAGATAATGCCCTGGGCATCCCCTCTCTACCACCCCATGGAGCTGTACTTACCAGTCTCACAATTCCTTCCTGGCTGGTAGCGTCTTGGCAAGAGATCTTCATCAACCAGTGAGAACAATGTATCAACAGACCTAAAGTCATACGACATGAAGCTAATCCTTGACCAAGTGTCACTGTGATTGACAAACCCAGGAGAAAAAAAATCCTAGATGTTGGGCACTGTTAGTCGATATCGTGGATTTGTGCTTTAGAATTCCAGGCATAGTACCGGACAGGGAAGGCATCAATACCATGTTCACTGAATGAAGGAAGAGGTTTGCGTTGAAACTGATGTCCTCCTGAAACAGTGTGTTGCTTCTGGAGAGTAACTGGTTATTCTTGATGTTTTCATTGGACTCTAAGTCAAATATGACTTCTCACACTGCTTAGGCATGAGGTGGTTTTAAGAACTAGAACTGGGATAGAAAGTGAATTTTCAGTGAAGTGGCAGGACATAGCTAAGTTTTATCTCCATGTGCCATAGCATCCATGGAAGAAAATCATACCTAAAATGAAAGTACGGATAGAAAAAAGTAGAGAATGAGCTCCGAAATACATCCAAGAAGATCAGAAATTAGGGCCATATTCACTGCAACTTTGAAAAACTTTCCACACATTTCAACCTCAAGGAGATGATGAGAAAATCCATGAGACAAATATATTTTTATGGTCTTGGAAACAAATTCAAAGATATTCTAGGGCAGGGGTCCCCAGCCCCTGGGCCAGGGACTGGTACCAGCCCCGTGAGGAACCAGGCCGCACAGCAGGAGGAGAGTGGGAGGAGAGCAAGTGAAGCTTCATTTACAGCTGCTCCCCATGGCTCGCATTCCCACCTGAGCTGTGCCTCCTGCCAGAACAGCGGGGGCATTAGATTCTCATAGGAGTGCGAACCCTACTGAGAACTATGCATGCGAGGGATCTAGGCTGCTGCGTGGTCCTTGTGAGAATCTAATGCCTGGTGATCTGAGGCAGGGCTGAGGTGGTGATGCTAGTCCTGGGGAGCAGCTGCCAATACAGACTATCACTAGCAGAGTGCCTTGACTGCACAGAGACCATAATAAGTCAACTGCTTGCAGACGCCCATCAAAACCCTACCAGTGAGTGGCAAGTGACAACTAAGTTGCATCTGGTGGCAGGCTTTCAGTCAGAATCCAACACTTATTTTGGTCTGTGGGTGGCCCGCCCATTATTTTATTTACTACTTCCACCCACACCTCTTTCTTGCACTGAGTATTTGTCTCAGTCACAGTTTTGGTAAGCCCACATGCTAATCTTAGCCAAAATGAGTAAAAACCATACATCGCTGGGGAGCTTTGGAAAGGGGGAAAGACCCAATGATGAGACAGCAGAAGGCTCTAAGACCACCAACAAAAAGAAAGCTGCATTTAAAATACCAAGAGTGGCACTTAAATTATGGGTTCATTGCAACAGATGATTCACATTCTCCAAGCCCACTTTGCGTAATATATAGCCAACGAAGCCATGAAACCTTCAAAACGTCTTCACCATGTGGAGGCCAGGCACCCTGCATTAAAAGACAAGCCTTCGGAGTTTTTCATAAGAAAAAATGCGAACACAAAGGACAGAAGCAGTTATTGAGGGCCACCACTACATCCAACTGTGTCTTCACTGAGAGCATCGTTATGACAGTGGCTAACCGCATTGCTAAAGCTAAGGAGCCCTTTACTCTTGGGGAAGAGTGGATTCTGCCTGCTGCGAAGGACATTTGCTGTGGACTTTTAGGGGAGGCTGCAGTTCAAAAGGTGGCGCATGTTCCTCTTTTGGCGAGCGCCGTAACTGGACGAATTGACGAAATAGCAGAGGATGCTGAGGCACAATCATTAGAGAGGATTAATGAGTAGCTGTGGTATGCAATCCAGGCTGACAAGTCTACCAATGTCGATAAGGCAACAATGCTGGTTTTCATGTAATATGTTTTTCAGGAGGATGCATGAGGATATGGCATGTGCGCTTTTCTTGCCAACTGACAGTGGTTGCAGAATTAGTCAAGTCTTTGAATGATTACATATCAGGAAACCGAACTGGTCATTTTGTGTCAGCATATGCATGGGGCTGCCATGACTGGACACGGCCTTCTGGTTTCACTCTTTGGGTCAAAGAGGTCGCTTCTGAATGTGAGTCCACCCACTGTGTCATCCCTAGAGGAGTGCTGGCTAGTCGGAAAATGTCACCTGAACTTAACAACGTTTTGCAGGATGTGATTAAAATTATCAACCACGTTAAAGTACATGCCTCTAACTGAAGTCTGTTCATGCAGGTCAGTGAGGAGATGGACACAGAACACACATGTCCTCTTTTATACACAGAAGTGAGGTGGCTTTCTAAAGGGAGATCACTGGCCGGAATTTCTGAGTTACAAGAGCCACTTCAGAGATTTCTTTTAGAAAAACAGTCACCCCAGGCAGCATGTTTCAGTGACACAGAATGGGTCTCAAAACTTGCTTACTTGTGTGACACATTCCACCTGCTCAATGAACTCAGTGTGTCACTTCAGGGGAAAACGATAACTGCGTTCAAGTCGGCAGATAAAGTGGCTTCATTGAAAGCCACACTGGAATTATGGGGGCAATAAGTAAACACGGGGATTTTTGACATGTTTCAAACATTAGCAGAGATTTTGTAAAAGGCAAAAGAAGAGAAGCCAGAGTATACATTAGCAGAAAGTTTGAAAGAAACTGAGCCGGGGCCTTCTTTCTCCCAGCTGGTGCGTGATCACCTATCTCAGCTTTCCCAACCACCAAAGATCCCTGAACTGGGAAAGAATGGATCCGTGACCCATTTGTGAATAAGCCAGGTGGACCAACTTTGTTCATGCTAGAAGAGGATCACCTGCTGGAGATCACAAATGACAGTGGCAGTGACTTTAAAGAGTGTTTGAGACTTCAGGTCTCCATACATTCTGGACCACAGTCATGCTGGAATATTCTGAGATTGCCAAATGCACTGAAAAGCCTGCTTCCATTTCCAATGTCCTATTTTTGTGTGGCAGGGTTTTCTGCGGTGACAGCAGCCAAAACAAGGTTACAGAGTAGACTGGACACAGGCAATACACTTCAGGGGTCACTGCCTCCCATCACCCCCAGATGGGACCATCTAGTTGCAGGAAAACAAGCTCAGGACTCCCACTGATTCTGTACTACAGTGAGTCATATAATTATTTCATCATATATTACATGTAGTAATAACAGAAATAAAGTGCACAATAAATATAATACACTTGAATCATCCCAAAACTATAGCCCTACCACAGTCTGTATAAAAATTGTCTCCCATGAAACTGATCCTTGGTGCCAAAAAGTTTGGGGACCGCCATTCTAGAGTAATTCTTTCTAAAACAATAATTTTTAAGCACTCAGCTACTGAAGAACATACCTGTTTCGCGTCCTTCTGAACACACCCACATTACCTACCCAACCCCATCTCCATGACTTACTAATGAAGTGGCATTCTTCACACATCACTATTCTCCACCTTCCCAGGTCCAATTTATTGAGTTGGACAAAAAGTTCATTTGGTTTTTTCTGTAGGGCGGCTCTAGTAGTGCTTGGTTGTCTTTAACTTTGTTCAAAACAGTTTTGCTAGACTGTATTGTGACAGCAGTCATGTCAGCGTGCATTTAAAAGAAACATCAAAATTGGTGAATTTGGGGGTACTCATTTTAATATCAAAGACAGAAGAAAATGTAACATGTTTAGCATATTATGCTTTATTATTTCAAGAAAGGTAAAAACACAACTGAAATGCAAAAGAAAAAAATTTGTACAGTGTATGGAGAAAGTGCTGTGACTGACCGAAGGTGTCAGTTTGTGAAGCCGTTTGTGAAGTTTTGTGCTAGAAATTTCTTTCTGGATCATGCTCCACAGTTGGGCAGACCAGCTGAAGCTGATAGTGATGAAATTGACACATTAATTGAGAGCAATCAGTGTTATACCACGTGGGAGATAGCTGACCTACTCAAAATACCCAAATCAATAAAGTCATTGGTGAAAATGAAAAATGTGTCTTTTATTTTACAATACTCTACTTCATCCCTTGAATGTCTCTCTCTCCTTCTTCCTGCTTATGAGTTCATTCATTCTTCAAGATCCCAATCCTATTCTTTTTCTAAATAAAGCCAGTGTAAAGATCCCGGTTCTCTCATGTTATTTATTTATTAAGTTTACCTCCTGGCTTTGTACACTTCTTGACTTTACCTCTTACAACAATATCATGTTGTTTTGTAACTATGTCAAGTGCATTTTAAATTATTAAATAAGCTAAGAAACTTTCTGAGGGCAAGATTCCTGACTCATTTATCACTGTAGATAGCAAAGGAACATAATTGATGCTTAATATTTGTGGAACTGAGCAGTATCAAATTGATCATTCAGATAAAAAACCTCATGGTTATTAAAATCATCACAACACTAATAGATTAGGGCCACTCAGGGAGCCTGACCGAGAAACATCCTTTCGCAGGTCCCTACCTTTGGGCCAATGGGATCAAATCACTTTCTGAGATTCCAGCAGCTCCAGAGGACAATCATGAACCCACCAAAAAATGACTTTTCCAGCTTTAATTCTGTAGAATTTATAGTTAAGGTGACTGCTAGGCCAAATAGATTCAGTCAAGTTTCTATTGTTGAAGGGAATTTATATATTTTGAACATTCAGAAAACTCCCAAGGGGCCTTTTGTTAACAAATAAAGGTGTGTCAATTATTTAATCAATGTGGCCAAATAATACATGCTGAACTATTTTTCCTAGAAGATGTTCTCTCTTTCAAGTGGGCAATACATATTAGTTTGACTATTATCCTCTATAATTACTCAAATGTTAGCAGAATAAAAGTTGTCTGATCTATAAACTACTTCTTGTTATCAGAAAATGAGAAGTGTCTGAGATCCGAGTATTTTATATAAATATTCTAGCTCCTCTGCCAAGGTAGGATTAACTCCACTGCCCCCCCACCCAGTCGATTTGCCCAAGTTTTTGAAATGCTTGTGGTTCTTGTTGACCTCCCAGGCTTTTCTTGGAAGAGGAGTGAGTTTTGCCTCTTCTCTCCATCCATCATAATTAGAGAGGGTGAATGAGAACCAGGGGTTTTAGTTCCATGTGATTGCAGGCTGTCAGCCGCACTTCGTAAGGGGAAGCACTCACCTTCCTAGGAGCGTTCAGGGCTGCGTAGCTTTGCCATAGAATCCTGGCTTCCTGCTCAGCATCTGTTAACCCTTCCCTGGGACTGAGAAGCCCGTGCCGGAAGGCTGCATCTCCCCTCGGAAAGCTGGCTGAACGTAGGGACTCAGGGATCCCAGCCTGAGTTGTGCCTTTGCCAGCAGGGTGCAGATGGAGGGGTGGGCAGGGAGTAAGGTGGGTGTTTTCATGTGAATGTTTTGGGTGGCAGTAAAGGGAGATGCTAATAAACACATTTGCTCCTGGCTTCACAGCAGATTTGTGGCGGGCCACCTGACTGCTGAGCAGCTGGTGGAGCCCTGTGTGGGTCGGCTGCACTAGTCCTTACAGAGCGCATGGCCAGAAACAGAGCTGGAATGTGCAACACCACGTCACTGGGCGCTGCTGCTGCTGCTGCTGCTGCGCACCCAACTACAAATGTATCATCCTAAGTCACCTCTCTTAGTACATTGTTTCAAATTTTAGTCCAAAGCAACTGCTTGATTTCAAAGCCCTCCTCAAGGCCCGCCCTGTCTTTCCCCCTTGACAGGCACGCAGGGAAAACCCTACTTTGGGGTTCTAAGAATAAGGAGACAAGGTAGCTCGGGCAGTTTGTTTTGCACACTATGTTTAGTTTGCCCTTTTCACTTCAATCTCGTAACTAAGCGTAGTGCTCAGTATCTGCCTGGTATATGCCAGTTATAGTTGGCAGAAATTTAGGTTAAATTCAGTCTTTCTACGAATAATTACATTTGTTGAAAGGAGGCCCAAAGCTAAAATGCTTAGCTACTACTTCCAAATGCATAGTAAGTGCTCTCTTTGGGTAGTCGTTGCTCTTGTTTTGCTCACGGAAATGTAATTTGGAGTCCCGGTGGAGTCCCAGGAACTGTGTGGCTTTGGGAAAATCACCTGGTTTTTCTGGACACCGAGTTGCTTATTTATAAGATCACAGTCTGGGGGCAAGGTGAACAAGGTCCCTTTCCCATTTCACATTTTGTGCTTTTATGGAGAGAGAGATGTCTTAAGAAATGCCTACTTGTGTCTGTTTATAGTCCCAAACTAAGTTTAAACATGAAATAATATTAGCAGTAGAGCTCTTACACAGCATCCTTTTTCCTTGTTAATTTAATTGTTTAGTTTAAGTGCCCAAGCCACTTAGTTTGCTGAGTTTATGAACATTTGCAAAGAATCACTGGTTTTACAGGGCAACTGAATCAGCCCAGGGATTTCCTGCTTTCATGGAGCGATTGCAACAGCTTCCAAACCCAATGGCCTGCTTCCTCAAGTTGATGTTGGTCTACTTTCCATTCAGAAATGATTCCTGAGCATCATTCACACCAAGTATTATACCTTAGAACACCAACTTTCATTCATCATGCATTCACGTATTATTTCCTTCGCCAAACAGTCATAGTACACCAGCGAGGTCCTGGGCACTGTGCGAACTGTAAAAGTGAACAAAATCTCCTCCAGGTCACCGGCAATGTTATGAAGCCCAGAACTACACGCTGGGAGGTAGAGTGATCATGGAAATAATAAATCCTTCATTGGCTTTTTATACCACCTTTTAATTGGTTACCCAGAAAAAAGCTACAGAGAAAATAACTTGAAATGGAATCTACCCTTTTACAGTTTAGCCCAGGAAGATAGGATAAACTGAAATATGATGAGCAATTTGTGTTGAAGCAATAGATCAGAGTGAAAAGAGCAAATGCTTTAAAAGATGCTAGGGAATTCATGCATGTCTCCATCTAGCCACACGTTTCCACTCATCCACATCCATTTATTCACTTAAAATATTTATTAAACATCTGCTATTGGCTAGATATTATGCTAAGAAAGAACATCGACAGGAGCTCACATTTTAGCACAGGATGATGAGAGCAGGCCCTTACACTAGAGTGTTTTATCTTGTGATAGATTGAGATGTGCAAGTACCAAGAATCAAGAGTGTCTTCTTGGATGAAGAAACATGCACTCTAAGACCTGGAATATGAGTAGGAGTGTTAAAGTAAGGAGCAAAGGAAGGAGTAAAGCCAAGGAGAGAAAGAGAGGTGTCTGCCACCAAAAAGAAAAAGCAAGCACCAAGGTCAAGGGAAAAGAAAAAGCAGAAAATGGACTCAATTCTGTTTTATCAAAGTGGTGACCTCCAGAGAAGGAAGGAAATGGCAGTAAATGGAACTAGAAACATAATCAAGAGAAGATGTCCCAGGACGCAGGAGGGCTGAGACAGAAATAATGTGATCTGTTCTGCATGTTAGAGCAATCACTGAAACCGATGTGTGGGAAATGTATCGAACAGAGTGAGACCAACCAGGAGACTGACGCAGTAACCAGACAAGAGAGGATGGTGACCTGCTCTAGGAAAACATCCGTGGTTTCCGGAAAGGGGCAATTTTGAGAACTATTCAATCAGCAGAATAGACATGACTTGCTGATTGGAGGCTGGGATGAAAAGGAGCTTTGATGAGATTCTGCCTGGATTATAACTCATAGTTTTCCCATTCTTTGGCCAAGATGGGATAAACTGTGATAGAGGATGAAAAGAGTCCTTTGGAGAGAGGGTAGGATGACTTTTACTTGAACATTCTGAACTGTATATGCACATAGCATAGCTAGGAGGTATAGCTTGGCTCTTTAGAGCCAAAAATTCTCAAGCTGTGGTTTGAAAAACAGCCGCATTCACTTCCATCAGTGTCAGCTGCTAATGTGCTCCTGAACTGTGGCAGAACTACTTCTGGTCCTATATGCCCTTCCCTAGGGATGACGCTTCCCGGAGTAACTTCCTGTACTAACCCACCTTCTGCCCTTGCTCCCTCGGCCTGCCAAACACTCCAGTTCCCAAACGGAGCTTGCAAGACTGCTTTATTTTTCTTCCAGCTTCACTTTACATATTTCCTCTTTTAAAATATTCCAAACAGATTTGAGGTTATCTTAATTCTTCCATTTTCGTTATAGCTTTCTTGTATTAAATCCTCTTCATCTGAAGTGCCTGGTGTAGTTTGTATGTTGCTTTTAATTGATTTTGAGCTCCTGCTGGAGAGGTAGGACTGGTATTACATGTGGCAACACAAAAGTTGTTGGGGACTTCAGCAAGAATCATTTTAGCTTGAAAGTATGGCAAAAGTCAGACTTCTGGGGTTGAAAAATTGAATGGTGGTCAAGTTCCGAGGGCGAGGACAGACACTTTGTAGAAATTTGGCCATTAAAGGCAGAGAAGGGAAGGCAGGTGGGACAAGGGGTTCTAGGGCTGTGCTGTCACACGTGGAAACAACAGTCACACGGAGTGATTGAACACTTGAGTTCTGGGGAGTGTGAATTGAGTTGTGCTGTCAGTGAATAATAAACTTCCTGGATTTCAGATACTTAGTATTAACAAAGGAAATATGTCATTAATAATTTTGTGTTGATTATATATTGAAATAGAAATATATTAGATATATTAGGTTTCAAAAAAGTAACATCAAAATTAATTTAGTGAATTTTTCAGTTTTGTTTCATGCAGTCACTAGAACATTTCTAATTACCTGTGTGGCTCGCACAGTGTTGCTCCAGACTAAGGCTGAAATACCAATCATGTCCTAAGCCCGATTTCTGTGTCAGAGCCTACGTGTACCTGGTTTAAGGAGTTGGATAAGACCTAAAACATGTGATATATACGGAAAGCAATTTTGCAGCAAAATAAGCACAGGTAAGATGGAAAAAATGCCTGATCCCATAATTAGAAAAAACACGTAGAATTTCCTGTGCTTGAAAGACTCTGGAGAACAAATGGGATTTGTAGGAGATACGATCAGATTTTCACTAAGAAGATAACTATCACGTCAGTTTGCAAGGTGTAACTGAGAGACTGGAAGCGAGAAGATCCGTTAGAGGACTTTAACCAGAGTCTGGAAAGAGGTGATGGAGGCCCGAGGAACAGCAGTCTAGGTGGGATGGGGAGGGGAGAGAGTGATATACTGGGTATCATGGGAATGGAATTGTTGGGATTTGAGGAATGATCAAATGGCATGGTTTAGGAGAATCCACACCACCCATCCGCTATGAAGTACACCATGGGGTCAGATTGAGCACTCAGGTGTGGGGCAGGCTTGTTTAGAAAGAGGACCTGTCATCCATCACCTCTGAAGACAGGTTTACTTGTACTGCTAGTTAGCCAAGGACCAGAGATCACAGCATGCCCTGATGATGCAGCCAAATCTCCATATACCAAACATTCTTCCGAATTCCAGAAATGGCAGGTGTGGTGGTGATGATGTCGAACACAACTATCGCAGCTGACATCCCCAATCAATCACTTAATCCAAATACCAACTGTTTTCTAAGACGATACCACTCTGGAGTAATGCTGAACAGTCACATGCAGTGGACACCACCCTGGAAGTGGAGGCAGCAGGTAAGGGTTCAAGGCCTGGCTCCATCAAAACCTACTATGAAAGTGACTTGACTAGCAGAAGCTCCATGCCTTTACCTGTACAATAAAGGTGAAAATATCTGCTGCCAGATTACTTTCAAATTGTACAAGGTTGTGTAAGTGAATGTACTTTAAAAACAAGAAAGCTTTATGTGAATATACTTATAGTGCCCTTTTGATGGCTTTTGTTTCACATTTACACACAGATTTATTTCTTTTCTAAAAAAAGATCTTATTTGTATTTATTTTTAGAGAAGGGAAAGGAGGGAGAAAGAGAGGGAGAGAAACAACAATGTGTGGTTTCCTCTCTCATGTTCCCTAATGCAACCCAGGCATGTGCCCTGACCGGGAATCGAACTGGCAACCCTTTGGTCTGCAGGCTGGCACTCAATCCACTGAGCCACACCAGTCAGGGCCAGATGTTTTTGTCCAGGGGGAATGTGAATATTTCCAGAAGTAGACTATTAATGATTAGTCTCCTACACTGTGGAGAAAGGAAACTCTGATCTAGAGAATCTATAGACATTGAAATTAAGAACAAACTGACTGTAACCAGAGGGGAGGTAGGAGGAGATAATGGGGGGTGGGGGAGGGGAAGGATCTTCAGGAACATCTCTAAAGGACACAGGCACAAAACCAAGTAGGGTGGGAGGTGGGGATGGCTGGGGTGGGGGAGAGTGGTGCAGGGTAAATGGAGACAACTGTACTTGAACAGTTTTTAAAAAGTAAAAAAAAAGAATCTATTAATAGGGCTTCTACGACTCACCCCACCCCCAGAGTAAATATCCATTGGTGAATGAGGGCTTGTGTGGAGAGGGGAGGGGGTGTGTGTGTGTATTTCAGAGGGGAAGTACAGAAAGAAGCAGCACAGCTTGAAAAGGCTATACTTACTTGACTGTTTTTACAAAAATAGTGTCTACAATTTACCCTGATCTGTTTACAAACCCAAACTAGTGTAAACATTCACAGTTGTTCTCATCAATTTTTGATAAGCAATAAGACTTACAAAAATTTTACTTCCAAGCATATGTTATCTGCATTTGGCTTCAGTGACAGGCATATGCTGTGACATATGATAGTCCCATCTTGCAGCAAATGCACGGCTCGTATCTCTAACAATAGCTGAACTACATGTGGACATCTCATTGGCTGAGGATTTGGCTCACTTATATTTGGAGTTCTTGCAGTAAGATTTTCAGCATGTGAAACAAACAAATGCATAAATTTGAGACTTTAAAATTTCTTAATGTATATTACCCTAGCCATTCTTAAAACAGTAATAAAAAATAATAGGTTGGGTGTCTACAAAGTATAAGGTGAGTTTGTTGTATCCCACTACAACACCGTTTTGTCCTAAAATAACCCCACAACAACCTGACATCTTGGACCATTTCCTGATAATTTTCAAAGTCATTGTTTTGTTTTAAGCAGCCCATCAAAATTAAATACCTTCTACATGTTTAGCACGATACTTGCTACAATATTGTTTAAAAGCAATCCGAGATCCAAATTGTAACCCAGCAGCTGGAGAGTTAGTATTTACACATAAAGCAATTAACAATATTATGTCTGAATACAGAGTTCTGTATCATTCAGTAAAAACTAGTAGATTCTCCCATCAATCACTGTGAAAGTGTGGATCCTGAAGTGCTTGAGGAGTTAAAGGACATGATAAGGGAGGACATAATGAGGAAATAATAACTGACCTTCCAGCCGGGAAATGTGAGGTGCTAGGGACTTGAGTCAAGACAAAAAAAAAAAAAAAAGCTTCACCAGCTTTAGAGCAGCTTCTCTTGCTCTGTAACCTTGGGCCAGGAAACGAATTCATAGCCCCACGCGTTGCTGAATCCAGCCTTCAGCCTGCCAGACCAGGAAACCTAACCAGAGCCCATGGGAAGCTGTGGAGCTCATCCAAAGGCCCAGTTTGCAGAGGCCCTTGATAGAGTGCACAGCTTGTGGCTCTCACCATTGGCACACACACACACAAAAAAAAAAAATCAAACAGACTTACACTTCCAGGGAATTGAGTGAACACTCTTGCTTGATTCCAGTCACCAAACAATGAGCCGTGCATAACCTGCATCCCATTCTGATGCCCCGGCAGGATAGGGAAGCTAATTCATATCCACACTGACTACTGAGTATAGTACCCAGTCTCAACTATCTGGTAAGCCTGACTGGAGAATTAGGCAAATGTAAAGTGAATTATACGGCCTCACTTGGGTGGGAAACCTGGCCAGCAGTCCTATTCAGCTGTTCTCAGCTAATGGCACACACTCTGACCAACAACCTCAGAGCTCAAACAGTTGCTTTGTACCCCAAATAGACCCTTAATCTGTCCCAGGCTTTTCAAGAACATTACCAGCAGACATGCCCAGTAACCCAAACTGAACTGACCAGTGAAGAACTGTCTCTGCCAAAGCAAACCTGCAAAATCTGGAAGAGCAGACCACTTACTCAAATGTGCAGATACTAATGTTAAGGAGTTAAGGATTATCAACAGTCAGATAAACAAGATACTACCAAAGGAAACTAATAAAGCTCTAATAACTGATCCTAAAGAAATGGAGATGTGAGAACTGTCAGGCAAAAAAATTCTTCTCTTAAACTAGTTTAAGGAACGACAAGAACACACAGACAACTAAAATAATAACGCATGAAAAAAATTGAGAAGTTTAACAAAGGAAATAGAAACCATAAAAAAAATCCTAAAGTTGAATAATACAATAACTGAACTGGAGAATTCAATGGACAGCTTCAAAACCAGACTCAGTAATACAGGAGAAAAAAAATAGTCACATAGAGAATAAGGTATTTGAAATTACCCAGTCACAGAACCCAAACCAGAAAAGAATAAAAAGAGTGAAGGTACCCACCTTACCCCTCCTATTCAACATCATGCAGGAAATCCTCACTAGAGCAATCTAACAAGAACAAAAAAGCATCAGCATTGGAAAGGAAGAGGTAAAATTGTTTCTATTTGCAGAGACAAATTTTTTATATAGTTACACAATGCATAAGGGCACTTCAGCCAACAGTGGACTGCGCATATGATGGTGGCCCTATGAGATTAGATTGGAGCTGAAAATTTTGTTGCCTCGTGATGTTGTAGCCATTGTAACACTGTAGTGCAATACGTTACTCACATGGTTGTGGTCATGCTAATGGGAACAAACTTACTGCATTGCCAGTTGTATAGAAGTATAATAAATACAGTTATATACCACAATACTTGATGATCAAATGAACAAAATCCACTTGCTAATGATAATAAACAGTCATGTTATTGATTTACATATTTACTATATGATAGTTTTTAATTTCAGAGTGTACACTTGTCACCTATAAAAATAAAAGTTTGCTGTAAACCAGTGGCATCCTGATAGATTTTGTGTCTACCGTGTATCTTGATTGCATAATTTTCTCTTGTGTTTGATTTAATTTTATGCTTCTGTGTTCATCGTGGCCCCTAAGAGTTCACACAACAACATAATCTCCTAATGACACGTATCTCAGAATGTATCCTCATTGTTAAGCAGCACATGACCATGTAGAAAATTCTAAAGATGTCACCAAAAACAGATCTAAACAAAAATAAGTCAATTTAATAAAGTTGCAGCAAAGAAAAATCAATCTACAAAAAAACATGATCATTTATATACACTAACAAATTATCTTAAAAAAGGAAAACAGTATTATTTACAGTAGCATTGAAAACAGTAAAATACTTATGAGTAAATTTAACCAAGAAGGTGAAAGATATCTACTACAGAAACTAAAAATTAAGAAAGGCATAAATAAATGGAGACGTAGTCTGTGTTCATGTATCAGAAGAATTATGAAGAGTATGGGCACTTTCATATTAATTCAATGCAATTCCAATGGCAGTTTTTACAGAAGCAACAAAATGGGAAATAAACAAACTGGAAAACATGAAAGTAAAATGCTTCTGTCAGCAAAACATCAAAAAATGAAAAGATGAACCACAGATCAAAAAAATTATTGGCAAACCATAGATCTGATATGGTGTTAACAACCAAAATATAGAAAGAACTGACACAACCCAATAGGAAAAATATCAAACAATCTAATTACAAATGGAAAAGGACAGACTTTTTCACAAAAAATATATATATATATTTTAAAGGCTAATAGGTACATGAAAAGATGCTTAATATCACATTTAAAAATGCAGAGCATAATCTCAATGAGATATCACCTCACATCTGTTAGAACAGCTATCTTTTTTTAAAAAAAATTATAAATGCTGGTGAGAATATGAGAAAAGGAAACTGTTGTGTACTGTTGATGAGATTTTAAACTGGTATAGCTACTATGGAAAACAGCGTGGAGGATCCTCAAGAAATTAGAAATAGAAGTACCATATGATCCGGTAATTGCACTTCTGGGAATATATCCAAAAGAATCAAAAACACTAACTGAAAGCTGTGTGCACCCTCATGTTCATACGGCACTATTTACAATGGCCAAGACACAGAAAAAAACGTGTCCATTGATGGATGAGTAGATGAGGATGTGAACTATTTATAATATATATATACATTATTTACACATATACATACACATGCAACCCCACAAGAGAATAATATTTAGCCATAAAAATTGATAAAGATAAATAATAGGGATTCAATATAGAGCATGATGACAATAGTTAACAGTGCTGTATGACATATAAGTTGTTAGAGCAAGTCCTAAGAGGTCTTTTACAAAGAAATTTTTTTCATTTCTTTCTCTTTTTATTGTATCTATATGCGATGATGGGTGCTAACTAAACTTACTGCAGTCATCATTTCACCCATATGTAAATCAAACCATTTTATTGTACACTTTAAACTTATACACTGATGTATGTCAATTACATGGCAATAAAACTAGAAAAAAAAGATTAAAAGCAAGAAAAAGATTAGAGGCAGGAAGAAAAGGTAAATTTCAGTATTTGAAGAGCATGGTATTGAGTGCTTGGCCTAAGGTGACAACAGTACAAAGAAGGAATGGAATAAAAAAACCTGTTCTTCATATTAGGAAACATGGCCATTGCTACTGCCTTATGTTCTTCCCTTTCTCCCCATCTACTGCTTCTTCCTCTTCTTCTTTACAGGAGCTGAGCACGCACTATATACCAGGCACTTTGCTAGCCTCTTCGCATATTAAGAGCCTACAGTGATTCAAGCACTGGTGTTACAAACACCTATAAAATAAGGCCATAATCTTCCAGAGGTTCATAGTCTGGGAAGCGAAACAAACATACGAAGAAATGAATACAATAAATGGAGTGAACACATGCATGATAAAGCTCCTTTGAAACCAGGTAGTTATTCTACAATAGTTATCTATATCTATATAATAAGCCACTTCAAAACTCGATGGCTTTAAACAAGTTATCATTATCTGCTATGATTTCATGGGTTGACTGGGCTCAGCTGGGCATTTCTTACTTGGAGTCTTCCATTTGGTTTCAATCACAAAACAGCTGCAGCTGAAGTCATCTCCAGGCTCAACTAGGTCAGACATCAAAGAAGGCTTCCTCACTCATGTGTCTGGCACCTCAGTGCCCTTCCTGGATGTATCTCTGTCCACCAGAGTAGCCTGGGTTTTAGCTGCTGGTTCAAAGCCGTGAGAAGCAAGAAGTTGGACCGCAAGGCCAGTTAGGGTTGTGCCTATCAGAGGGATAACATCACTTCTGCTGTGTTGTACTGGTCAAAGCAGTCAGAGGGCCTGACCAGATTTGAGCAAGGGGGAAATATATCCCACCTCTTGATTGGGGAGTAACAATGTCAATGTCCAAATGCAGAATTGCACATGGTAGTAGGTAGGGTTGCATTCATTTCTGGAAAATACAGTCTGCTACAACCAGGCTGTAAAGGGAATGGATTAAGTGTTTGGGGAAGAGACAAAGATGGCAAACACTGAGCCAAATTTTAAAGAACAAATCAAGGTTCCAAAGGTAGAAAAAATGAAAAACAGCTTAAGTGAAGCAAATTCCAGACACAGAGATGTCCAAACACAGAGGGTTAAGTTGCAGGCTCAGTGCTGGGGATAGTATCAAGGTGTGTGGGTGTGTGAACACACACAGGATTGTAAAATACCAGGCCAGAGATTTAGCAAATGGGACTGTATAGTTAAACTCACACGGAATAGTACAATAAATAGGGTCTTGTCAACTATATTCAAGCGGTGGAGAGTCCTTGAAGGGGTTCCAAGTAACTGAACAATGGGATCAGATTTTCTGTTAAGAAAGGTTAAGCTAGTAGTAAAATGCAATAAGAAACAAAAGAGAGAGTGAGCAAAGAGAGAGGCAGGTAAACCCGTGGTGTGCTATTTCACCAAGAGGCAAAATGCCATCACTGGATTTGAAGTCGGTCTACCAGGGATTGAGCAATGGGATTGACATTTACTACCTTTGTGAGCTTGCGAAGGTTACTTGGCTGCTTTGTGCCTTATATTCTTTATATTGAAAATAGGCTAACATACCAAGGCTGTTAAAATGATTACATGAGCAAATATACAGGGTCTGGCACAAACAACACTCCCCTTTTTAAACAAAATCTTTTTTATTACAAAATCATAAGCATGTAATTCTGTAGCATAACTACATCACACTCAAGCGTACCATGTGACATCTTAGGTGAAGTGTTCAAATTAAAACTATGAATTATTACACCTGTATTACCCATATTATTACCCTACCAAGCATTTAGAACAGTGCCTGGCATATGGAAAGCTGATATTTTGTGGAATTATTTTAAACTCATTTTTCACAAGGGTATTGCAAGTGGGGCTCAGCATGTGCCTGCCACAGGGTCACATCTAACACTTTTAACCACCCAATGCACTAAGTACCATTGTCAGGCCCTTCAATGGAGATCTGGAGGGACTTTGTAACTTTCCCAAGTTCAATCATTTGCAACAGGGAACAAATTTGATGAAGACAATAAAGTCAGAAAAATGTAGCAGCAGATTAGAATTTTCCACTTTAGATTCTACATTTTTAAAAGAGAAAATATATACATTCATTCATATTCTCTCTCTCTCTCTCTCTCTCTCTCTCTCTCTCTCTCTCTCTCTCTCGGAGCCAAAACATTCCTTTGCCATGTTTGTAATTGTTACTTTTTAAAGTATTATCATTCAACCAAATTATTTTAACTTTTGTCATGAAGGCTCACTAGTTGCTAAAAATTAAACTCATTCAGCACCACAAATCACCATTTACTTAGACAGAGAGACCAATTAAGCCTCTTATTTGTCAGAGGGAAACGGCTGACAGATCAAATTTACCAGAAGCCTCAGAGCTCATGCTTGCCTTTTCTCAGCAGCCCTGTATAACACTTCGGTGATCTGGCCTCGTAGCTTCTCCTATTGAACTCACTCTGATCTACATGCACCTAACTATCTGGAGGAGCCTGCAGAAGGTGACTGAGACTTGCAGCCCTGAGTACAGAGTAGCAGCAGTCTTCAGAATTTGACTTCCTTCAAGGCGATGCATTATTATTTTTTATTCCTTTTCTTTCATTGTTATTTTGAATCCTGTCACAATACAGAAGGCACTTTAGTGAGAGCAAGAATAAAGCTTCAGGAGACATCTGTAGTGAAAAAAGAGACGGAAGAAAGGAAGAAAGAAAAAGAAAAAAGAGAAAAGAATATAGCTCTGGTCTAACAGCTAGCGTTCATGAAGTAAATACTTCCCTTTCTCTCTCTTCTAGATGTGTTTTGTGGGACGCACTGAAATGACATGATCAAAACCTTTCATGCTCACAGCAGACAGCCCTTGGCTAGAGAGGGAGCCCCTGTGCACTTGGGCAGGCATGGTTTGAGAGAGAGCGCCCCTCAAATGCCTTGTTGCTTCTCAGTGAACTCGCACCCATTATCCACTTGGTGAAGGAGTCTGTGGGAAACTTGTCACTGGGCCTCCAACCGACTGTTTCATGAGCTCTTTTATTTGATCAATATTGCACCTACAAGAGTTAGCTGGAAGGCTGGTTTTCATTCAAAACAGTTTGGAAATCATGGGGATAAAAGGGGCTAAAATTCCTTTGCTGGACTACAAGAAAAAAAAAAACTTCCTTTTTTTAAAAAAAAAAAATTCTTTTCCCTTTTCCTCTGGTTTTCCTCTAACCAGATAGATTCAGTGACCAGAATCTAAAGAACTATAAAGTAAAGCTGTACCTTCCTTCCTTATGATAAACTTATTGCTGGAGGTGTGAAAGAAGAGACATTTCCTTCACTCCAATATTTGGGGTTCCAACCAGCCCCCGAGGAAAAAGCAGCCTTATCTTCATCAGGTGTAGCCCCCTGAGCAATGTGGAGGGTGGGGCGCAGGATGAAATGCCAAAGGCTTTCTTTGGCCACATTCCCTTTCTTTCAAAAGATTGATTTTGTATAAATGACTCATGTAGGCCATATAAGGGAAACAAAATCCCCCTCCTTCCCTGTAGTCAAGAAAATTAAGTTACTTTAGGATTACTTAGAATTATTATCCTCACTCTGGGGCCACTCAAATCAGGAACCTGTGTTTTTAGCAGTGGAATCAAATGTTCAGTTTTATTCCATTTTACATTGTGTTTCCCAAACCATGCACAACACTGTAAGCTACAGAGTGATTTAAACTCTATGCCACAAATAAGACATTCTATCTTTGAGGCCTTGATTCCGTCTTCTGTATAACAGGTTCCACAGTTTATGCAATGCTTTAATACATAATTATCATCCTATTATCATTTATGAGGGCTCAGTATGTACTAGGCCCTGCCCTAATTCATTTGGGTGCATTACTATCCTAAAACCTTACAAAACCACTCCTTGAATAGTTACTACTATATCCCCAATTTTCATGTGATAATAAAAAAAAATCTGAGATCCAGAGAAGGGCTAAGAGAGGACCAGACTTACAGTGAGGGGAGCAAATTGAGCCCTCTTTTTAATGCATTAAGGTTTCCAGGAAATTACTGGTTTACTTAGTCAGTGAAGATAAGTCATGAAATTGATGCTTCCTTACTTGGGAACCTGTCCAGCCCTAAAGGGCTAAAGGAAATTCCACCTGGCTAAGAATAAGCTTCTATTAACATAGGGACAGGTATTGAAGATGAAAACCACTATTAACTACTACGGTTGCCTGCCATCAGTTTCCTGAGCTCACCTAGGACATACTATTTCAATCATCCACTTAATGCCTGCCAGAGGATCACTAATGTATTTATACAGGGAGCCCATATAATCAAATATATTTAAGCCATAATCTTCTTGAGGTCAAAGTCTATGCTGGCTCCTAGCCGCATGAACGCTGGGTGCTCAAGTCATTCATTCACACCTGTATTTATACAATGACCATCACCAAAGTTTCACCTTTTAAAAACTATTGATTTTTTCTGTACCAGGAAACTGACTATATGTTAGGGCTTTAGTGGTAAATAAGACAAAAATTCTATTCAGGAAGAGAATTTCAAGCAAGACTACCAGCAAAGCCAAAAACCCTGAGAGAGAAATAAGCTTTGTGTGTAACGACACAAAAACAGAAAGGAGTTGAATGTGGAAGCAGGGGAATCAATTAGGAGGTTGTTACTGTTGTTACAGAGAAAATCTTGCTGGCTTCAACTATGGAAAGAGAGATGGAGAGATCTAGGCATATTTTTTAAATCTAAAATCAGTGTGATTGGCTGATAGTGAGAGTGTAAAGGTAGCTCCTAGCTATTTAGGAGCAGCCAGAAGCTGTTGACACTTGCAAGTAGGAGGAGCAGACTTTCTGTGGAGTGGGGAAGACCAGCAGCTCTCTGTGGGGATGGTAAGTATGAGCTGCTCATCTCATTAGAAATGTCAGGCAGGCCTTTAGAGATATGAGCCTGGTGCCCAATGGTGAAGTCAGGGCTCTACTGCACTATATGCTGAAGTCACCAACTTGAATAAGTCCAGTCTCTGATTTGAAGAGATTCACAATCTAAAGTGCTTTGTTAGAAATGATCTTGCTACTGAAAACCAAACTCTTATTTACTTCTTGATTAGTCATTTATCTTTATAAGGGCAGGGATATTAATGTATCCATCTCTGAAACTCCATTTTTTAACACATAGTAGATGCTTATTATATTTTTATTAAGTTTGGCTGAACATAACAAGGCCAAGCAGAGAGCCACTGGACCAATATACCAGAAGCATAAGGTAGGACTGCTGCTTCCCAGGAGCATAAAGTGTAAGTGAGGCAACAAAATACATTCTTAAAATCTGAAATTTGAGAGAGCGTATAAGTGCTAAGTGCTAAATATATACAGATAAAATGTTTTAGGGTATGAGCATAAAGAAAGATCCAGGCTGGCCGATAGCTAAGCAAGTAGCATTGTTCCCTCTTGGACCCCCTCCCCCACATACAGAGCCCCAACGCATTGACATGAGTTGCCCAGCACTGGCAGACACCTAAGGCTCCATCTCATACAACATAACAGGCAAGCCAGGGCTGAAAAATATGGCCCAAATAAAATAACAGATCAAAGCTCCAAAAATAGAATAAGCGATGAAGAAATAGCCAATGTATCAGATTCAGAGTTCAAAACACCGGTAATCAAGATGCTCACAGAAATGGTTGAGTATGGTTGCAAAATAGAGGAAAAAGTGAAGGCTATGCAGAGTGAAATAAAAGAAAATATACAGGGAACCAATAGTGAAGGGTAGGAAACTGGGACTTGAATCAATGATTTGGAGCAGAAGGAAGATATAAACATTCAACCAGAACAGAGTGAAGAAACAAGAATTAAAAAAAAAAAAAATTAGGACAGGCTTAAGGACCTTTGGGACAACTTTAAACATTCCAACATCCGAATCATAGGGGTGCCAGAAGGAGAAAAGGAAGAGCAATAAATTGAAAATTTATTTGAAAAAATAATGAAAGAGAACTTCCCCAATCTGGTGAAGGAAATAGACTTCCAGAGAGTCTAGGAAGCTCAGAGAGCCTCAAAGAAGTTGGACACCAAGGCACATCATAATTACATTACCCAAGATTGAAGATGAGGAGAAAATCTTAAAAGCAGCAAGAGAAAAGGAGACAGTTACCTACAAAGGGGTTCCCATAAGACTATCAGCTGATTTCTCAAAAGAAACCTTACAGGTAAGAAGGGGCTAGAAACGGGTATTTGATGGCATGAAAGATAAGGACCTGCACTCAAGATTACTCTATACAGCAAAGATATCACTTAGAATGGAAGAGTAGATTAAGTGCTTCCCAGATAAGGTCAAGTTAAAGGAGTTCATCATCAACAAGCCCTTGTTATATGAAATGCTAAAGGGACTTAGCTAAGAAAAAGATGATCAAAGACATAAGTGGTGGGCGAGTGAGTGGAGCTTGCCCCGCATTACCACCTGAGCTCTGCCTCCTGCCCCCTTCACCCTCTGCTCCCGCAGTGTTCCTGTGCCAAAAAGGTTGGGGACTGCTGCTTTAAGGGACATAGGTCAATGGTTTTAACATATCCAACCTAAAATGGATAAGTAGGGTCCTGAAAACGGACAATGAAGTTGGAGGAGGCGGCAAAAGAACTTGGAAGCCTCACTTTATTCTGGGGTGAATTACTTGCTTCTTTTCTTCTGAGTTTGAGAAACACATTCTCTCACAATCAGAGAAAAATTCTCTTTTATAAAAAAAAAAAATACTGTATGACTATCCAAATAATGTCCGTGTTGCATTGTAAAAAGAATATATTTCTATCATTTCATTTCTTTTTAAGGCATTTAGGAAAAGACTAAGACACAAAGAACACATTCCTTCCTGCACCAGAAAAAGCCTGAGCTTCCCCGGACGTCGGCTGTCCATGTCAGAATGCTGGATGCGCTTCCGTTTCCCTGGACTAAGGCTTCTCTTACACGTTATCCTGTCACTACTTCCATTTTTCTTCCACGTCTCCTCCCTGGAGTCTCTGGCATGATTTTTTTTTTTTTTTTTTTTTTAATATTCACCAAGGGAACTTGCTGACTTGCTCTTCACACCTGAAATGTCAGAACGAAAGCCAGAGAGCTTTTTGAATGTAAAACGGGAGGCACATGATGAATCAGCTGCGGGCCACCTCTTGTCCCCTGAAGTCATCCGTTGCACATGCCCCGCAGCTACCATACCATCGATCAAGTGCTCCCAGTTCTGTACTGATATAAAAACAGCAAGCTGTCTAATGGAGAACTCACTCAAAAAGGATAAAAATTTGGGGACCTGGGCACCCAAAAAGCGAGTGCTAATAAGAATATTGAAGAAGTATCAATGTTTGCTGTTACTTTTCTTGAGACTTGGCCCTTTCACAGAATAGTCTAGCTACACTATTAAGTGTATTATAAGTTACTTTATATGAGTGCTGACTCCCACCTTCGGTACAATTGATATGAATACATACCCTTTCCACTCTGCTTGGGAAAGACATCAAGCATTTATTTTGTCAGTTCACCTTAGTTGGGACTGTTGTGTAAGCACCAGATGCTTGTTTTTTATTGTAGCGCAAAGGCTTAAGCTTTTGTGGGCTGCCAAGGCAATCTTCAAAGACAGCTATCTCAAATAAACATATTGCCGGCCACATGACTGGCTAAAAGGCCAGGCTGTCCCCTACCAAAGATTCCTTTGTTTTAGAGAACTCTGGTTGACTTAGATAACTGACCATTTGGCTGCTTTTTTCAGCCTTTCCATGCTTTAATATCTGCTCTTGTGTTTTAAATTCAACAGTAAAGGGTGAATCCATGAAACCCTAGGTCCTTACACTTTAACCCAATACAAGCAATACCTGAAGTCCATTCTCTCCATCTCATCACCACCCCCTGACTTTGCTGTGTGGCCCCAGGTAGACTCTGTACCCTCCAGACTTTAGAGTAATAAATCTGTGTGTGTGCATGTGTGTTTGTGTCAAGATTTCCTGATGATGATTGCTGATGATGTCTTGTAATTATAATAAGAAACATAAGGAATGGTGCAGGCACAATGTTGGTTTTCAAGGGGGAGAGATCTGTCAAAAGAAGTGGGGATTTGTACTCAAAGTGCTGGGGGGAAATGCTGCCAACCAAGAACACTATGTCAACCAAAGCTGTTCTTCAAAGATCAACAAGACATTAAGCCTTTCCAGGTAAACAAAAGCTAAGGAAATTCATCAGCACTAGACTTGCCCTACAAAAAATATGCTAAAGGAATTTCTTCAAATTGAAAGAAAAGGATGCTTGACAGGAAAACGAATACATAAAAAATATAAAGTTCTCTGGTAAAGGTAGATATTATAGACAAATATGGAATCTTATGGCATTAAAATGCTGGTATATAAGTCAATTTTAAGAAAAGCATAAAATAACTATAAAACTATGTGAATTGATACACAACATTTTTAAAAATGTAATGTGTGGCATCAGTGACAAAGTAGAGGGGTATGGAGATGTAAAGGAGTAGAGTTTGCATATGTAATTGAGTTGTTACCAGTTTAAAGTAGATTACTATGACTTTAAGATATTTCATAGAAACCTCTTAAAAATTCCCTATAGAAGATACACAAAAGAAAATGAGAAAGGAAGCAAAGAATGTTACTCCCCCAAAAATAATGCACAAAATAACTATAATACATAGAGAAAACTATTATAAAAAATGACAATAGAAATTCTTTCCTATGAGCAATTACTTTAAATATAAGTGGGTTAAACTCCCCAGTCAAAAGAGAGATTGACTGAGTGAATAAAATAATACCAGCAATCTATATGTCTTTTATAAAAGACTCACTTTTGATCTGAGGATACACATAGACTAAAAGTGAAAGAATAAAAAAAGATATTCCATTCAAATAGTAACCAAAAGAGAGCAGGGGTGGCCATACATATGGACAAAATATTGACCTATCAGTCAATAATTTGTCACAAGAGATGATTAAGGACATTATATAATGACAACCCTGCTAATTACTTGAAATATATAACAATTATAAATATATATGCATTTAACATTAGAGCTCCTATATATATGAAGTAAACATTGACAAAGTTGAAGGGATGAATAGATAGCAGTAATACACTATTTTCAAAAATGGATACAATCAGCAGACATAAGATCAATAAAAAACAAAGAACTTGAATAACTACATTGAGTACTTACACCTAACAGAACTTGCAAAGCAATAACAGAATATACATTCTCAAATAGCAGACATAATATACTCCAAGATAGCCCACATGTAAGGCTAAAAAGTAAGTCTGAACAATTTTAAGATGATTGAAATCATGCAAAACGTATTCTTCAACAAAAATAATATGAAACTATAAATAAATAGAACAAAAACTACAAAAATGCACAAATATGTGGAATTAAGCAATCTTAACCAATAGGCCAAAGAAAAAAATCACAAAGGATATTAGAAAGTACCTTGAGACAAAAAAACACAAATATAGCACACCAAAACTTAGGGCATGCAGTGAAAACAGTATTAAGAGAAGGTTATAGTTAAAAAGAAAAATCTCAAATAATCTAACATTACACATGCTTCAAGGAACTAGGAAAAAGAGGAGCAAACTAAACCCACAGTTAGCAGAAGAAAGGAAATGCAGATTAGAGCAGAAAACAACAAATGGAGGATAAAAAACAGTTTTCTAATCCAAAATTGACAGACTCTTAGCTAGATTCTAAGAACAAAAGCAAGAAGATTTAATTAAAATCAGAAATGAAAGATAAGGCATTACAGATGATGCCACAGAAATTAAAAAAAAAAAAAAAAAAAAAAAAAAAAAAAAAAAAAAAAAAAAAAAAAAAAAAAAAAAAAAAAAAAAAAAAAAAAAAAAAAAAAAAAACACAACAGACCACAAAGAACAATTATATATGACCAAATTGATAGTAAAGAAGAAATGGAGAAATTATTTTAAACATACAACCTACCAAGACTAAATCATCAGATATAACGTATCTAAACAGAGTTATAATTAGTAAGGGGATTGAATGAGTAATCAGAAAACTCCCAACAAAGAAAAGCCTAAGACTAGATGGCTTAACTAGAGAAATCTACCAAATATTTAAAGAAGAATTAACACCATTTTTCCTCAAACACTTCCAAAAGCTGTAGAAGGAACACTTCCTAACACATTACCTGGATACTAAAGCCAGAAAAATATACTATAAGAAAATCACAGACCAATATCCCTGAGGAATATTGATGCAAAAATTCTCAACTCAAATACTAGCGAACCAAATTCAACAGCACATTAAAAAGTATTGCAGGTAGGACTTCCAGTCAAGATGGCTGAGTAAGTAAACTGTGAGACCACTTCTTTCAATAATCACATAAAAATTACTAAACAACCATCACTGAGAGCCACCAGAGGATTATCTAAGTTTCATAACTAAGGATATAAAGAAGAAACCACATAGGTGTGAGGTGATATCTCATTGTGGTTTTAATTTGCATTTCTCTGATGATTAGTGATGTTGAGTATCTCTTCATATGTCTGTTGGCCATCTGTACGTCCTCTTTGGAGAACCATCTATTCAGGTCCTTTGCCCATTTTGTAATTGGATTGTTTTTGTTTTGTTGGTGTTGGGTTTTGTAAGTTTTTTATAAATTTTGGATATTAACCCCTTATCAGATGTGCTGGTGAATATGTTCTCCCATTCCATGAGTTGCCTTTTTATTTTGTTGAAGGTCCCCTTTGCTGTGTAAAAACTTATTAGATAGAGAGAAAGGTGACAGTATTGGGGGCAGGGAAACTGGGGGTGGAGTGATCAAGTGAAAAGGAAAAAGAACTCATGGACGTAGATGACAGTGTGGTGATTGCACTAGGGAGGGGAGTATAAGGGAGTTAAATGGTAATAGAAAAATACAATAATTGAAATAAATAAATAAATATTTTTTTAAAAAGAAACCACATAGAGACTTGGTAGGAGAGATGCAAATGTAGACCCTGTGGGTCTCACACTCACAGTGTGGTGCAAAATATATTTCACAGCTACTATGGACTATTCACCAAGATAAACTATATTTTGAATCATAAGGCAGCCCTTAGCAAATTTAAATTAATCAAATCATAGTGTCTCTCTGACCATAAGACTGGTAAACTATTTAGAAATCAACAAGAAAAAGACTGGAGGAAGATCTCTCACCTCATGGGAATTTTGTGTTAAGTGCTCTTTCAAATAATCTGTGAGGCAAGAAGTAAACCTCAAATTCTCATCCCGATATCCAATCACTTGTAGTCCTTGGCTTATGGACATAGGCACAGGGCAAGTGGCACAACAGAAGGCACCCACTTTTGCAAAATGGGAGAAGGAAGCGTCTCCTAGGCATGCGCCAGCCAGAGTTGTATGATGCCAGTTGGGAAAAGAAGAAAGGGAGCCACCATTCATTCAAAGGCAGTTCTGGGTGACTTCCATGCATCTCATATCTGCCTTGGCGCAGGTTAGATGAGTCCTAATTTGCCTTATTTTATGCTGCCAGGAGACTCTGTCATTTTATTAATTGGAAAGGTCTTATTTGTCTTCATCTGCAAAGTAAAGAAATTGAGACAAGTAGCCAACAAATAACATACTCCAGGTGCCCCCAATCTGACTTTAGATCTGAATGCATTTTGAGTAATTTTTTTTCCTCAGAACTAAGTAGCAGAAGAAACCCTTTTAAATAAAAAGTTCTGGTGAACCTTTAAAATACTTACTTATATACTAAAGGATCCACCAACCCCTACTTGAGAAACACTGACTTGAACAGGGAATACCTATGAAAGCACCTTCCAGCTGCAAAATTGTGACCACAAAGAAAGTGCATCTTTCCAACTGGTATGCCACTGTTAAAGACTATGATAGTTCTAATAAATTTAAATGAATTTAAATTCTCATAGATACCAAAATTCCAAGTACTTTGCACCTACTTCTACATATATCTCAGTATAAGAAGTAGTTTACTAGAAAATATTTTCAGATCCCAATTTTACCTACATTGTTTTTGGAGTGATTATCACAGAGAAGCAAGAGGATCTACTCCTTAAAATGCTGCATAGAAAAAAGGTGAGAGCACTTTAAAGCAACTGACTGACTGTATTTCCCCTTTGACAGAGCTGACGTTGACACCCACTCCAGCCCTGCTTTATGCAGGTGAACTTGAAGTGTTTTGATTGCTTTCAGGTTCTGAGGGATAGCTGCCAAAATTCTAGAACCACTGCTTACTTTTCTAATTAGTTCTTAACGTGGGATGCTATTATGTTGCTCCTTAAAATGCAAAGAAGTGTGTTGTAGCTATAAAGGTATGTGCTCACCATTCCAACCCTTTCTGGCCTGAAAAGATGATAAACTCTTTAGTGCTCTCCCTGAACAGAGTGCTTGGTTGGTTTCCTGTTTGTAGTCTATTGTGCTGTTGGTAAATCCTAGGTTTTTTCTCTTATGCACCAAAGTCAGAGAAGGGGGAATTGGCTTCTGATTCAGTCAGTATTTCTCCTGGAAGGTGGAAGGGGGCCCTGGAGGGTTATTAATCCAGTCTGCTCGGTGTGCATAGCACAAGCAGAGAAACAGGCTGCTAAAACAATAGCCACGCGTGGTGGGACTCCATGATATATGGACTTCACCTGCTCTGGAGGCAAAGCCTATAATAAAGTTTACAGTTTATAAAACACAGTCTTAAAATATTTATGTGACTCTGTAGGTGAATTGGACCTGTTTTTCAACTCCGTATGCAATCACACTGTACAAAAAGCACTGACCTTTGTAAAGCAAAATATAGAGCTTCTCCTAAGCTCTTCAGTGGACTCATGTTCTATTGTACTTGAATGGAGATTTTGGGTATTGGAAAGGTATAAGAAAGAGGGTGGAAGGGTATAGGAAAAAAGGGGATTTGACTCATTTAATATGTAAAGAGCAGTGGACCTTTTCCATTTCCTTAAAGTGTGGATGTCCTCTAATTTAGCACTGTGTGGTAAAACTTTCTGCAATAGTACGTATTTTCTATCCAAACTGTTCAATATATGGGGTGGGCACAAGTAGGTTTACAGTTGTAATACAAATAAATACAAGAATAAACTCTGTGTTGCATACACAACTATAAACCTATTTTGCTCACCCCTATGAGAGCCATAAGCCACAAGCATCTGCTGAGCATTTGAAATGTAACTTGTATAACTAAGAAACTGATTTTTGAATTTTTTAAAATTTAAATTTAAATAGCCACATATGACCAGTGGAGACAATATTAAACAATTTAGTTTCAAGCATTAATTTTGATATTGGGTTGGCCAAAAAATTTTGTTTTTTCCATATGATGGCTATAGTAGTGCTTAGATAGCTTTAACTTCATTTGAAACAATTTTGTTAGATTGTATTGTGGCAACTGTATGCATATCAGTGTGTATTTAAAAAAGAACTTAAACTGGTGAATTTTTGTGTAGCCATTTTAATATTGATGATGGAAGAAAATGTGCAACATTTTCAGCATATTTTGCCTTATTATTTCAAGAAAGGTAAAAATGCAACTGAAATCCAAAAAAAAAAAAAATAGACTTGTGCAGTGTATAGAGAAGGTGCTGTGACTGATATGTCACAAACCAACATGTCAAAAGTGGTTTGCAAAGTTTTAGGCTGTAGATTTCTCATTGGTTGATGCTCCATGGTCGGATAGACCAGTTGAAGTTGACAGAGATCAAATCGAGACATTGAGAGCAATCAACATTCTATCATGTGGGAGATAGTGGATGTAAAATATTCATATTGGTGAAGTTATTGGTGAAAATGAAAAGATTTATTTTATGGAAAAAATTAAACACACTTTTTGGCTAAACCTATATTTGAGCTTATAGAATTTATAACTGTGTTGAAAACTATAGACCCCCTTCTATCTAGAAAAACATTTAATGCAAACACACACTTTTCAAGTTTCCACAGATGCTGTGAGTCACATCCCCGAATCTGTAGGTGTCTGGGTACACTGAGGACTCATATTCTGGAGACACATGGGGCATGAGTCATGGCCACGAGCTGTGCAAATCAAATTAGATAATATTCTTAAAATGTGTTCCCTTGCCTGAGACTATTAATAATACCTACTCCATATTTTTGCTGTGAGGATTCAATGAAAATATATATTGTCACTCTTAGGTTAATGGTTGAGTCTGTGACAGAATTATAGTAGCATTTCACATGGCAACTGGAAGGGACCTTATGAGTCCTGGTCTGCATCAGTCTATGTTCAGTCAGTAGAATGGAACCATTTGTATGTGTTTTGGGAACAGGTATATATGGCAGGAATGAGATCTTACATGAAGGTGGGAGAAAGTGAAGCTCGAAAAAGCAGTCACTAGCCATGTTGTCCTGAGGCCTTGGAGCACATGGACAAGTTAGAGCTTGCAGGAAAATTCTAGAAGCAAAGGACCGCCAATGTCTAAGTGGAGCTGTGAAGGAAAATTAGTGGGGAAGCCTGTAGTAATTATCCGTTTGAGGATTATGGTGTGCCTTCCTGGGCTTGCAGTTAAGGGCCTGGCTGTGGGCTTGGGGTCACTGAAGGCTGACAGGACCAGCAATTAGAAAGGCCAGATGGACTAAGACTGGGAGGAGAGTGCAGATGAACCAGATTTCACTGGACAGTTCTGGTCTGCTGTTGTAGCATTTAACTGCCAAGGTCCTTCCAAGAGTAATGGCTTTGGCTTCATTTCTGCCTTCCAATCTTGTACAAGTTCCTATCTTGGCCAGCTCTATTTTGGAACCAGACAGGGAAGGGAATTCTGTGGAATATGGCTTCCAGTCTTAGCCAAGTTGATTACACACGTTCAGGCACACAGTCCAGTCTCCTTATTTTATAAATGATTTTGATTCCATCATTTATAAGTGATATGATTTTAACATCACTTATAAGTGATTTTATAAATACACATATCTGATCTGTCCTTGATAAATGATTTTCAGGATGCTGTCAGCAATCAGCACAAGAATGGCCAATAGATCATGATAAGAACATAGTTTGCTTGATCCTCAAAACATGGAGGCCCCTGTCTACCTTACCTAGTCACAGTCTGGCAAACATGCCCTGAGTCAATTCTGTTTCTTTACTCTCATGCTGGTAAGAGAGAATAAAAGGCTATGCCACTTCTAAGGAGAGTTCACATTTCCATTCAAAGACAGTGACTCGGGTGGAACTAGCCAAATGATCACTGGAGTACACAGAAAAAGCTCAAGGCCAAATTCCTCACAGGGCTTTTTATGTGTGTGGTTCATTAGCCTTTAACAAAAATTCAAATATATTTTTGTAAAATAAAAAATTAGCATTACTTTCCCAGCAAGCAGAACTAAAGAATGTATTGTGCTCACATTTATCTATTGTGCCAGCTAAGAAGATAAATCAATCTCCATCCTTTTCGTGACAAACTTAGAGAAATAATGGTGTGTAAGCAAATGAAATGCAAGGGAATTATTTATGTAATGGAGACATTTGTTCTCATAAATTGTCAAATTATAAATAGCAGCAGACCTGTTGGGTTTTCCTAAGTCTGTGCTCTTTTCTTTTGTCAAATTTATTTATGGTTTATGTAGGCAGATGCATCAGTTTGAAGAATGATAAAGAAAATGTGACTTGCCTAAAAACAGAATCTAGAGATAAGCTTCTAAGTTTAAAATATACTGAATCAGAATAGAGAATTTCACTGCAGTGATGATATTACATGTATATTCACCAAAGAATATAAAATAGCCATGTAAAATACCTTATATTTATACATTCATCACAAAAACTTTGTGAAGTTGGTAATACAATGCCCATTTATGTATAAGGAAAAAACTGAGACTCAAGGCAATGTAGCGACTTGTTCTCATTATTGTCCAAGTTGATGGTAAAGATGGATGATGGTTTGCTTTTGTCCCGATGTGTAAATCTATTTAGTGTTAAGCTAGTTTAACTATATATCTGGTCTTAAACTAGCCCACAGCTTAGGAAATTCCAGTTTTGCCTCAGTTATGTACTGCAAAGCTCCATGCTCATTTCTATACAAAATGTGAGTAAAAAGAGCTCAAATTACAATGAAATTGGCTAAAGAAAGAAAGATCTGGTGAAGAACCACGTGCCTCTGGGAATATACACCATGGGACAAAGCATCGTGATCACTTGCTCAGACTCACGAGCAAGTTGTGTCCTTCCATTATCAATATTTTCTATATCTCTGTGATGTCAGGCATATCACATCTGTCCAGAAAGAGTCCAGCCATTGTTAATACAATGAGAATGGCTTTTGAAACATCAATGTAACCTAGCAGCTGAGGAGAGTGGACTGGAATGCACATGTGTGAACAGTGACGACTTCACTGCTCAGTGGTGAGGGTGGTAGACACCACTGAGTGAGCACGTGCACTGTGTGGCTGTTGCATTCAAAATGACTGAGTGAATAGAACAATGAATCTGCATTAAATTTTGTGTTAAGCTTGAACATTCCTCGCAGAAACTATTTGGTTGATTCAGAAGGCTGCAGCTATGGGCAACTGGTGATTGGCAGCTTCATCAAGATAAACAGCCGCTCATGCATCATGTCCTGTGCAGTTTTTTGGTGAAACATCAAATCACCCAGGTGACTTAGCCCCCCTACAGAGCACATTTGGTGACTAGCAAGTTCTGCCTTTTTCCAAAACTAAAATCACCTTTGAAAGGAAAGAGATTTCCGATTATCGATGAGATTCAGGAAAATATGACAGGACAGCTGGTGGCAATTGGGAGAACTGTGTGAGGTCCCAAGGTGCCTACTTTGAAGGGAATGGAGGCATCATTGTCCTATGCACAGTGTTTCTTGTATCTTGTATCTTCTTCAGTGAATGTCTAGAATTTTCATAGCACATAGCTGGATAGTTTCTGGACAGACCTCTGTTCCCGGCACAGAGTTCCTAAAACTCTCTTATAATTTAAGTGATAGGAGTACTAGGAGCATCTGTTATTCTAATACTCTGTCTTTGATCCCAATTTCTGACAGAGTTTTTAAATCCCTTGGAATTTACCAGGTCACAGAAGTCAGTGTCTTTCCTTCTAATGAGGTGACTGTCGGTGGGTTTCTGGATGGGGCTGGTCACCAGAAAGGCCAAGTCATGATTAGAAGGTTAGAATTTTCAGGCCCAGACCCGATTTTCCAGAGAGGGGCTGGGAAAGGAACTCCTGATTGATCACACCTGCATGACGAAGCCTCCACAAAACTCCCAAAGGCACAGCGTTCGGGGAGCTTCTGGGTTGCTGAACATATGGAGGTGCTGGGAGAGCAATACAGAGAAGGCCCAGGTGCCTCAGGGCCCATCCTACACACCTTGCCCTGTGCGTCTCTTCCATCTAGATGTTCACCTGCATTCTTCATCATATCCTTTGGTAACACACCGGTAAACAGTAAGTGACTGCTTTCCTGAGTTCTGTGAGCTGCTCCAGCAAATTAATCAAACCTAAGCAAGGGGTCGTGGGAACCTCTGACTTATAACTGATCAGTCAGAAGCACAGGTGACAACCTGGATTTGAGACTGACATCTGAGGTAGGGGAAGTCTCGTGGGACTGAGCCCTTAGCCAGTGTGATGTGACCCTCACTCCAGGTAGACAGAATTGAATTGAATTGTGGGAGACCCATCTGGTGTCACAGAATTGCTTGGTGTGGGAAAAACCCCCACGTGTCTGGGGACAGAAGTGTTGAGAATGCGGCCGCAGTGTGAAAGTAAAGGGGAAATGCAGGAGCAGTGCAGGATTCCTACACCATGTCCCTGGAGACAATCTACACAAGCAGGAGCTATATCGTCACCATTGCCGTTATTTCTTTAGCACAAACTGTACCTTGTACAAAGACTTAATAAGACAAAATAAAAGAACCCCTTTTGAGCTCAGACTCATGTCACCAACTACCTCATCAACCTCTGCCTTTGGAGCAGTTCTGGCCGTAGCAGACACGGACAGTCCCGAGTTCTCCATCTCAGTCAACCCACCCCAACTACCCAGTAACCCAAATCAGAAATCTGGGACATTGAGCGGTGTGTCAATGGCCAGACAGGGGCTGAGGGAACTCTGCCTTTCAGTGCCTCCGTTTTCTCAGCTGTAAAGTGAGACTAGAAATAATAGTGCGTACCTTCCACGATTCCAATGCAGATCAAAGAAGCTCATGCATATACAGTATTTAGAATTCAATGCATCCGTAACTTTCATTTCTTCTCTTTTATGCCTCACACTTCCTTTATAAGCAGATCATTTCATCCCATGTTATAAAAAAAATGCCCTGGCTCATTATTTCCATTGCCTTTATCCAAGCCCTTACAGCCTTTTGTGTTTTAATTGGTTAACCTCTATTCATTGTCTACAGACCATCTCAGCCTTCCATTTCCACTGCTCCCCTTTGACATTACCTAGTGTGTCCCCTGTTCTCCCAACAATTCACATGTACAGGATCAAGCCACTCTTTTCTTTAAAAAAAAAAAATGCTATCTCCTCAGTACTTAAAAAATTAATTCCCACTCTTTTGAATAAAGCCCTTTACTATCCAATGAAATGTACTTTTATTGATCATCTCCCACTTCATCCCAACTGAGAACCAGAACTGTCTGCACGCACACAGCATGCTGTCTACATTAACATTGCTTTATTATTCCACTCGTCATTAACATAACCTTACAATCCCAGGCGGCTTCTGTCAGGCAAGGTAAAAGTTTCAAATAACTATAAAGTATAAGAGGAACTTTCTGAAAGATCCATCAGCTCTTCAATGGAAGGTGTCAAATGACAGTTAACACCCTAAGACCCTCTGACCCTCTCTGTGGCTTCAAAACCCTTGCCTTGCTGCTGTGTCCCAATTCTAATTATATTATGATTGTTACCACCCTCCCACTTACAGACCAGCCTTAAACTTGATTTTGGTCTCAATAAACGCTCTAACTTTGCCCTTCCCTCTCAGTCACTACTGCTGTGGGGGTAGATCTGAACCCAGTTTTATCTTACTGGCTTACATTTGGGCAGCCTGTACTTGGCACATCCCAGCCAGCATCAGAGAATTCCTGGTTCTCTGAATGCCCCATTCTCAATCACACACGCTGTGTCTTCACAAATCTGTTTCCACAAGTGTGGATTGCTTCACACCATGTCATCACCCATTTTTGCCATGCCCCCCCCGCCACCGCTCCCATCCAACAAACTTAAACTTTCAGATTAATTTGATATGTTATGTGAACTCTCCTTCAACACTTACAATTGGAGACAATTATTTCCCACCTGGAGCTACTAAAACTCAGAGCGTATTTCTCAATTGTTATATATCCTATGCTATATTGTAAATTCATGCATGCTTTTCATGCTCCACTGGTAGTGTTTGAGCTCCCTGAAATCATATAATACTACGTTTCTTTCACTTTCAGATGTGTTTGTTTCACATCTGAAACAATCTGTCTAGTGATGGACACATTATAGCAATTTATTTATTCTTTGTTGAGGAAGTCAATAAGCACCTTTTTAATATTAGTATTCATAAGTTGTTACATTTTAGGATATAAAATAAATCAATAACTCAGCACATAGAAATGAAATAAAATGTACAACATGACACTCTATCCCTCATCGCAAACATTTTCCCCTTTTGGAAAATGATAAGCACTGGAGAGTGGAAGCAGGAAAATGTGTCTGGGGTGTCCAATGTTTTGGCGTCTCTGCACCACACTGGAAGAGCTGTCTTGGGCCGCACATTAAATACACTGTGACATGTAATCACACACACAAAAATCTCACACTGATTTAGTAAATTTATGGTTTTGTGTTGGGCCGCATTCACAGCCACCCTGGGTGACATGCAGCCTGCGGGCCGCAGGTTGGATACCCCTAGAAGCCTTGCAGTTTTTCGTAAAGTTTCTCACCCTCTCTTTCAATCTGGAGAACTGCTCTCTGCTTATTTTGTAACAAGTTGCTACCTCATTAGAAAACCATGTTTTGTTTGACCTTAGGTCAGGTATTTCAGAGCTGACTCTCAGATCTAGAAAGTAGATACTGTGGCAAACGGAAGTGGATTCTAAATAGAGCAGGAGTTGGACAACTTCATTCACTACAGTTGGTATATTTCTCTTACATTCCCCTATTCATTGTAATTTTAAGCTCTTATTTCTTCTCGATTCAGTAAAGAAAGCTTGTACGTAAGTAAAATATACAATTTTCTAGGATTGGAAAGAATAAAAATTGAAATCAGAGGACATATATTTTTAGTACTACATATGCCTTTCTACATACAATTTCTTAATAACTTACTCTTACTAACCTGAAGTTTAAAATGGGGTTAAAATTCATACTCAATTCACAGAATTATGTAGAAATTTTAACTTGATAATGTAAACAAAAAGTGTTCTAGGGATGATCAAGATTAGAGCAAACACTGGCTATTACTACTCCATTCAGAATTTGTTTAAAAAGGGATTATTTCCTCTAGGCTAATTATGTGTGTGTTGTGATGATTTCTGCAGCAATATCCCAAGACATGGCCCATCTGCAGAAGCTCCGCTGGATACAGTATGTGGGATATTCAGCAACTGTGTGCAGTTCCACATCTGCATAGTGATTACTTCAAGGTCTCATTAGTCCTCTTATACATGATCTCAAACACAATTCTCTTTTTTTTTGGAGCAAATGTTTACTACAACTGTCAGTTTAATCACAAACAAGAAATCAAATAGCATGTTGGCAAGCAAACAAATTCTCAGTGAATCTGTGAGAATCGGGACTATCTGTCCCACACCTCTCTCCGGTCAGCAGTCTTTTCAAAGAGCTAATTCTGGAATGCATTCAACTACCCACCTTGGACCAGGCACAAGTAGAGGAGCAAAGCTACAACCAGGACATTTTTTTTTTTTTTTTCAAACTGCAAGCAGTGGGAAAGGAGTGAAATTCAATAGAAATCAGAAAAGGATGGACGGACCCAGAGAGAAGGATTCATCTGCAAACAGAGAATGGTATAAATGAGCTTCATTCTCTTTCAAAATTGTCTAATTCCACAGTGTAGGTGAAGAATAATTGGGTATGAGGGGAGCAATAGACTAAAGTGAAGGATAAAAAAGCAGAGGTTGTAAAAATCCGAGGGTTGTATGGAATTTGGGACAAGGGCAAGAAGACATTTTGTTCAGGCAGGCCTTTTGAACTTCTGGGGCTTTTGGCTGTTCTTTCAGGTAAAGGTCATGTTGATTATTATCAAGCCCTCTTCTGCATAGAACGTCCTATGTTGTGTCTGCTGAGTCTTTCAGGAGCACGCTGGGAATAACTACATGGATTTTAGGAATGTGAGAAGAAGCCCCTAACAAGGTTTGCCTCAATGCCATCCCGACTTATGTAAGTATCTTCCCCTCTGCTCTCACCGTGGTTCCCCTCCAGGGTGCTGGAAAGGGGCTCCTGAAGTGAGGTGCGCACAGCTTCCCGACATCCCTGTCCCTTCAGTTCCTGAGGTTCGTTCCCAAGAAAAATGTAAGGGACTGAGATAAGAGCACTGGGCTGGCTCTCGGGATTGCAGCCACCAGAGAAGTCGTAACATCTTTGAGATTTGGAACAAGTCAGAAATAAATTTGCTTTTCTGGATTATTGGACAGAACGCAATAATATAGTGTATAAGAACTTTGCAAACTGATAGGTAACCTGTAAAAATTAACACTTTCCCTCACCAAGTTCTCAAGAAATCCTTGGCAGTCCTGGCATAGGCCAGTGTTTATTTACAGAAGGTACAACGTGCATGCATATAAAATGTATACTAATGTCATACACAAACAGACACATTAGTTGCAGCTCAAAGTTTGCAGGCTACAAAGAAACACACTCCTGTTTTTATTCTCTACTCACACACAGTACTTCTGATACTAGAAGTGTGGGTTTCCCACGTAGCAAGCCAATTCTCCGGCACCAGCTGAGTAGCCTATGCACACTGTCAATTAATTCTAATACTAGAATAAACAAACAAACAAACAAATAATTCTAATACTATCTACCTGGAGATAACATTACAGCCCACAAGTTAAGGGGCTCAGTCCCACAAGATTGCTCCCCTTTGCCCACTTCAGATGCCCATCACAAGTCCCAGGTTATTGCTTGTACTTTTGCTTGACCAGTTATAAACTGGGGTTCCCATGGACCCCCTCCTTGGGTTTGAACACTTGCTAGAATAGCTCACAGAACTCAGGGAAAGACATGAGTGAGTTCATTACTTAATAAGGGATATGAACAAGGATACACACTATTAGCCAGATGAAGAGATACACAGGGTGAGATCCAGAAGGGTCCTCAGGACAGGAGCTTCTGTCCCTGGGAAGTTGGGGTATGCCACCCTCCTGGGAGATGTAGATGTCTGCACCAACCCAGAAGCTCCCCAACACCTGGACCTTTGGGATTTTTATGGAGGCTTCATCACTTAGGCTGGTCAACCATTTTCTCAACCTCCAGCCCCTCCCCCTTCCCTGGAGGATGCGGCCTGGGGCTGAAGATGCCAAGTGTCTAATCATGGCTTGTTCCTCCTGGTGAGGGGTCTCCATCTGGGAGCCCACCAAGGGTCACATCATGAGGACAAAAGATACTCTTATCACCCAGGAAATTCTAAGAGATTGAACATCTCTGTGTCAGAGACCGTAAGGTTAGAAGAAAAGATGCTCATAGAACTATTACTTTGCAAATTACAAAGACTTTAGGAGCTCTGTGGCCAGGAACTGGGGATGGATTTTATAGATATGGAAAAAGATAATATATACTGTGTATTCTATTGTTTCAGACAGACAAACAACACAAGAGCTCACTGGATAGAATGAACACTCACAGGGGGACTAACAGCAAGTTAGGTTTTTTCATGAACCCCCAGAATCAATTTAATCCAGCAGCACAGGGCAGCCCTTAGGCCACTTGCTACTCATTTCACAAGGAAAAAAAACATGCTCGAATATTCTCTCTTGATATCCTTAAGCTTTCCTACCTGCCAGCATGTCCTGGGCCATGGAGTCAGCAAAATGCCTACAAGATATTACTTTACTGGTAATTATTTCAATTCCTTTTGAAGCCATCTTTTTTCTTTTTAGCTGATTAACTTTCATGTTTTTCTTTGTCTCTGTCCTGCCAAAAAACTCAATCTAAGGCCCAGAACCAGCCTGCTTCCCTGGAAATGCCAGTTGTATTCTTAGTGCCCGTTAATTCTGAGAAAGCTAGTTAAGCCTATTAACCTGTACAAAAACAGATGGCAACATCTAGACCGCACCAAATAGATGCATCTAGGTACATCCTAAACCAAGTTACCATTGATTGATTCTTGTGTTCAGATTGCAAAGTGAGTACTAAATTCAAAATTATATTAGCTGATTTTGACAATAATATCCTGAAGAAATGATTCATAGTGTGGCTAAAAAAGAAAATGTAGTCCTCATTAATTATAAATATGTCCCCAAATTGCCTCTTTAATGTGTAGTGTTTGAATGTAAATAATGCATGTACCTTTTTGTAAACATCAGTTGTTTAAACCTATCTGCAATCAATTTGCAGGTTGAATTACAGTTGACCTTTGAACAATGCACAGATTAGGGGCACCCCCCAATAACTGAGGCAGGAACTCTGTATTTATCTTTTTTTTAATCCATTCAAGTATCCCTTACGCTGTCAGGACTATCATCACCCTCAGGTAATACATAAACCTGAGACTTTGGTACATTATATCTCTTGCCTAAGGTTTGGAACTCAGAACCAGGACTAGTTGACTTTAACTAAAACCTGATAGGCAAGGAAGCATATCCCTTGGTATCATGTTGGTGGAGTCGCACCCCAAACAAATTAGAAAAAGAGGATTTGATATACGAAGAGAGCGAGCTTGTAGAGTTGATACTTGCTTTTCACTAGGTATATTCTTTTATCCTTTTTATATGAGGCACATATATACATACCATCGCTGTGCTTTCTATGCTAAACTTATAGTACAAAAAAAAGTCTTACAGAATAAGCCAAAGACATTATATTTTCTGTTGATAAAATGCAGGTTTCCCCACTAAAATTCAATGACTTCATTTCTAATGGTTAAATTTAATGGTTCTCACAGCATAATTTTAGCTGGTAAATATAGGAAACAGAGTCATTCAATAAAAGTATAATCTACGGGGAAAAAAAAACTTCTTTACTTTCCACCTTCATCAAAGTGAGCTCTAGTCAAGAAGACGTTATAAGCTAATGAATAAAAGAAAAAAACCACATAAAATAGATAATGAAAAAGGAACACAGAGTAAGATTCACTTGCGTAGCACCAATGGTATGTATTCATAGAAAACAACTTCTAAGGGGGGAAAATTCAGGAATATAGGAAAAATTTTTGGTATTCACAGACATAGCCCCAATATGGGTGTATCTAAATTTAAAAAGCCAGACAGTTCAAAGCTGCTTACTTGTGAATGTGACTGCAGAGTTGCATCGATTTCCAAAGGTGGCTGTAAAAGACTCCCACAGATGGGGCAGCTGGCAACAACAGAAATGTAGTCTTTCATAGTCCTGGAGGCCAGACTCAGGGTCCTGCTCACTCTGGATGTTCTAAGAGAGAATCCATTCCTGCTCCTTTCACCTTCTGGTGTGAGCTGGTATTCCTTCACTTACGGCCACGTTACTTTACCTTTAGTGTTTCGTGTAACAGTTACCAGCCACCTCCCCCTTATAAGGATGCACGTGCTTGCGGTAAGGACCCACCTGGATAATACTGGCTTTTCTCCCCATCTCAAGATTCTCAATCACACCTGCAAAGGTCCCTTATTGGTTGGTTTGTTTTTTGCCATTTAAGAAAACATTCCCAGTTTCCAGGGATTAGGACATATATATCCTTTTTTTTTTTTAACTTTTGGTGGGGAGGCATTTTTCAACCTACACCAAGTGTCTTCTTGGCAAATCATTGAAGAACAGAATAAATGGAAAGAAAAGTTTGGACATGCAGTAAATTCTGTTGCTTCACCACTCAGAGCCCTTAACCAGGCCAGCGAGCCATCCAGCTGATCTGAGGGTTGGGTGCTAACTGCTCACAGCTGCCCTCTTCTCTGGAGAATTGTCTGGTAATGGAAGATGCCTCACTCCCAGCCTGCAACCAATGACTGAAAAGCACAGGGGTACAAAAGACCAGCTCTGCTACCCCAATAATAGTTAAAAATGTCAGCTTACATGTATAAGCTTAATTTAGCAAAATGTTTCACATAGAAACACAAAATCTCCACCTAGCAAATGAAAATTTTGCAGCCCACCTTTTTTGAATGAAAATTTTTTTATTTTTTTATTTTAATTGTTGTTCTTGTACAGTTTTCTGTGTTTTACTCCCATCCCAGACCACCGCCCCAGCCCTCCCAACCTCCCTCCCATTTCCACCCCCACCCCTAGTTTTTGTCCATGTGTCCTTTATACTTGTTGCTCCAAACCCTTCCCCTTTTCCCCCTGAAATTCCCTCCCCTCTCCCCTCTGGTGACTATCAGCCCATTCTCAATTTCAGTGTCTTTGGTTATATTATGCTTCTTTGTTTGTTTTGTTGATTAGGTTCCTGATAAAGGTGAGATCATATGATATTTTTCTTTCACCTCCTGGCTTATTTTGCTTAGCATAATGCTCTCCAGTTCCATCCATGCTGTCACGAAGGATAGGAGCTCCTTCTTTCTTTCTGCTGCATAGAATTCCATTGTGTAAATGTACTATAGTTTTTTGATCCATTCATTTACTGATGGGCACCTAGGTTGCTTCCAACACTTGGCTGTTGTAAATTGTGCTGCTATGAACATTGGGGTGCATAGGTTCTTTTGGGTTGGTGTTTCAGGGTTCTTAGGATATAATCCTAGCAGTGGAATTGCTGGGTCAAAAGGTAGATCCATTTTTAGTTTTCTTAGAAAATTCCATACTGCTTTCCATAGTGGTTGTACCAGTCTGCAATCCCACCAACAGTGCACTAGGGTCCCCTTTTCTCCACAACCTCTCCAACACTTGTTGTTTCTTGCTTTGTTTATGATGGCCATTCTGACTGGTGTGAAGTTGTATCTCATTGTGGTTCTAATTTGCATCTCTCTGATAGCTAGTGATATGGAGCATCTTTTAATGTGTCTCTGGATCCTCTGTATGTCCTCCTTGGAGAAGTGTTTGTTCAAGTCCTTTGCCCATTTTTTAATTGGCTTGCTTGTCTTCTTAGAGTGGAGTCATGTAAGTTCTTTATATATTTTGGGGATTAAACCCTTGTCTGAGGTATCATTGGGGAATATGTTTTCCCATACAGTTGACCGAAATTTTAAACACAAAAAATGCCAAATGGTCACAATGAAGTATGTAATGGAAATAGCCAAAGTTTTCTTTCTTTGTCTGTGCTATCACTGTGCTATTGTCTATTTCAAATGTACTATTTAAATGCAAGACTATTTAGTCCCACAGTGATTTAAATGCCACCCAAAGTGAGTTCAAACAATTCTATCCATTACCAGCTGGTTCTCAAATGAACATGTGTAGCTGAATCTGCACGTGTTGGGATCCACTATATAAATGGCAGAATTTTACATTAGTTTCCGGGTGTAATAGAATACTTATTAAATAATAATTAATAAAATGTATAACTTTGAAGCTTTAATATATACTACAAAGACTGAACAGAAGCTGAAACAATTCTCTCAGCTTAGAACTCAGATGAACCCAAAATTTTTGGAGTGAGAACTACACGTGCAGAGAGGCAAAGGACTGCGCTTTGGATGACTGTTACCACTTTTTCAGTGCGTTCAGACAATGTACCCCCCCCTCATCGTCTAACCCAAGACAGGACGCCTCCCCACCCTGGGTACTTCCTTAGCTGGGTAAATTACGGCAAGTAGTTTTGCTTTAATTGATGGCTAATGTTGTTCAATGAAAAAGGAATTCTAATTGGTGTCTGAAGGATAATACTTAAGAACACACAGCTGTAGTGGAATTCCGCTCAGTTTTTAAATAATAAAATACAATTTGTTGGTGACTTTGCTTTTTAATCTTTTTTTTTCCCCTGGAGGTCCTTGTCAAAACCAGAGAGAGAGAGAGAGAGAGAGAAACAAGTAACAGGAGTCAAAACTAGTGGAAAAAATAAAACAAGAGGATTACAATGATGGCATCATATCCATTTTTAAATGCATCTAGAGGATTAACTGTAATAGAATTAGTGATAGAATCCAGTAAAATGGCCAAATTAAAAAAATACATTTTCTATGTATTTGTGAGGCCAGTTAGAATATATAACATGTTAAATTTCCTTTAATTAAAAAAATGTAAATAGCTATAACACTTTCTATGAGCTATGAAAATTTAAGTAAATAAAGAAACAAAATTTCCCTGGATGAAAAAATTGAATAATTAAAAAGATTTGTGGCCACAATACTTCTTACGTTGGCTGAAATCTTATTAGACATCCCCATGGAAAAATTACTTGATATTTGGCAAGAAACTTTTAAGTTATTTGGAAATACTTAGAGAAACTCTTGAAAAAGAAGTAAGGACTTTATATGTATAAAATATCTCTATTACTTAAGTATAATAATTAAATGAGTGATTTATAGGTGTAACATGGGATAAAAAGCTCTGTGAGCTAGCATAAGTAGTTCTGAAACAGACTAGAGAATATGTAAGAATATACAATATGGAGTAATATTTACATGATGTATGATGATACAATAAGCATTACAAATCAATACAGGGGAAGCATAGAGGTATTCCAGTAAGTGCTAGAATCCTTATTTGCCTATAAATTCTGACAAGCAGATAGATATTTGTATAATTATATAGTTATATCTCTATATATGCATACTATAAATTATATGAGAGGCTTATCACTAAGGTATTGTAAACATCTTATTGAGAAGGCAGCAAAGGATATTCATTTATTAGAGCATGTATAAAATAGCATTTGTAACAGCACAGAAACTTTATTTCTTCAGTACGACCTTTTCTCTTTTCTTTGCTTTTGATTCAAACTGGCCTCACCCAGTCAGTACTTGACTCACCTGCCTCCTTCTCCCTTGCTGTTCACTCCCTTTAGCATTGAACCCTGAGGACAAGGAGGTTCTGATCAGCATCAAAACACCTTAGGAACAAAGCCTCAGAGACCACAGAGACAGAGTTTTAATCAAACTAGAGAAAAACATCTAGGCCTCAGTTGTGATTCAGCTCCAGACTCAGGAAAGTGAAAGACCCCATCAGCCACACCCACACATGCTTGCAAAACCAGACCGAACAACGCCATGGCTGACATCAGGAACCGATGTACTGATCAACTACTCCTACCCTAGCATCAACCCATCAACAGAGACCCTGACCATGACCCTAACTCCCTTAGTAGCATGACTAAGATTTTCCCCTTATATAGCCCATCCCCTAGAAGCCATTGGGCAGCGAGAGTTTAGAACAGCAGTTCACCTGTGCTTCTGGGTTTGGTGCTATTTCCCTAACTAATAAACCTTTACTTGGCTGCAAACACGTGTTCACATTTGATTGAGCTTTGATGCACATAGTTTGGTAAAAGTTCTCAAAAGTTCTCTTACATATTCTTTCTCCCCAACAATTTTGGAAAGCACAACACACATACACACATGCACAAATGTTGATCAGATAAAATACATCAAAATAAATCCAGAAATTAAAGAATTAACTATAAAAATAAATGAAAAAAATAACTAGAAAGAAATAGAAATGTTTAAATGATGACATCATGGGTAAATATTTTTAAGAATTAATAAGTTCAAGAATTTGTACTTGCTACAGAATAATAAGATTTAAGGACAAAAGTAAAGTAAAACTGGAAAGATCTTAGAATATATATCTCTAAAAATATACCACTATAAATCAATATCTTGAAAACAATAATGTGCATAGATGTTAGAAAGCAGTTCACAGAAGGAAGAGTATGAATGGCTATTTAACATGAAAAAATCCATTCCCTTTTATAGAGAAATTAAACTAACATGATACATACAATATGATCCCATTTTTCATCTATCGAATTGACACAGGTTAGAAACGGTAATGGTAATCAAAGCTGACCAGCCAAGTGTGGCAGACCCTTCTGCATGGCGTGGGCCCAGCTCCCACTTGGAGATGCACAGGTCCCACAGATAGGTTCTCTCACGGATAATCAGATTTGCAATATACCTAGGCTGTTTTGAGATTTGCTCTTTGCTAAAACCCCTCACCCGGCAAGTGCTAAACCTTGGGCCCAGTGTGACCGGCTTAACCACTTTTGCCTTTTCATTTGCTAATATCCTTCCTCTGTGACGTAATGAGGGGCATTGGCTCCTTTGTTGTGACTGGGGTAGTGGAGGAGAACCACCTTGTAATGTGAGGAAGAGATACAGAAAGTCCTGTCATGGCGGAGGCCGCAGCTTTTGCTCCTCTCGAGAGAAAAACCATGCTGTCGTCCTTTATCCTCCACCAGACTCGGCAGTCTGTGTGCATGTTTTATTTCATCCATAATGACGCAGACACTGCTCGCCGGTGTCCACATCAGCCAAGGTAATGGTCACCAATGGGAGTGTAAATTGCCGAAGGTGATGTGGAAGGCAATTCAGCAATATGCATCCAGTGTCTTCCAAAGAGTTTATGTACTATGTACCTTAATGTAGATATTTCATCTCTAGAAATCTTTGGTAAAAATATAACATGTACAGATAGAGATGTATTACAAGGAGACATATCGAGGTAGGAGGGATCCTTCTTTGTGTGTGTATGTTTTATTTACAATAGCAAAATTTTGGAAAGAGTCCATATGTTCAGAAGGAAAAGATGTATTAAAAATATGTGACACATCTATGCTATGGGTCACTGTGCTGCTATTCAATCATTTTGTCAAATGATATTTTTGACATAGGACCACACAATAAAACACTGCAGAAAAAAGCACACCAAATTTATCTGTGCATAAAGGAAAAGAACAAAAACACATAACTATATTTAAAAATCTTTGAATGTTTTTATACTTTCTTATAACTCAAGTTTTATAGGTGAACATATACTTTTACAATTAGAAAAACAAATATTTTTATACTAAATATAAAAGCAAATTTTCGTCATATAAAGGAGTTTAAAAACCTAAGAAATGAAACAATTTCATGGGTGTTACATTATATCTTTTATCATCAAGCTTCCTAACAGTGGAGTAACAGAAGACAAAAATCCCACCTCGCCCCCAAAGCAAGAACAATAACTAGTAAATAACATAATCCCACCTCGCCCCCAAAGCAAGAACAATAACTAGTAAATAACACATATGTGTGCACACACACACACTTCATTTACATGTGGCTTAAAAATAGCTTATGCTCTGCCCTGGCTTGTGTGGCTCAGTGGATTGAGTGCCAGCCTGCAAACCAAAAATAGGTTATGCTCAATTTATATACGAAACCTTTAATAGAAAACTACTGTGATTTAGCCATTCAAACATCTCAGAGATACCATTTCATATTGGGGGATTATATTACAAAATAGAAGCTTTGGGTTTTGTAAATCTGAATTTAAAATGTCATCTTCATTACCATCAACCAAAAAATGTGTCGTTTATCCCTGGGAAGGTTAGTAATGATATGCTAAACACTAAACAAGAAATACGATTGATGTCTTTTCTGTTGTTTTAATCCCAACCTGGCTTAAGGCAGTTAGGCGCATGCATAAGCCTCTTTTCACATTTTAGCAGTTTACCTTTTTTCTATATATTTTACACAAGTAAGATACCTCCTGACTAGAGCATTAGGTTATCTGGAAACACACAAACAAAAAGGCAAAAACCGACAAATTCCAAGAGGCGCAATGCTTCATTGCCTAAAAGTTCCTGGTTTATTTGCATTTCAATAACTGAATTCTTCTTTATTCATAACCGTAATTACCACAATCACTCATTCTGTAACAGCTCTCATTTCCTTGACTTCTCTTCTCCTAGACTCCAGTTTGTAGCGTCACCTCCATGGAGATTCATTATACGGCATTCCACATGGTGGCAGAGGGGATTTCTCTCAAGCTCCACTCTTCACGCATTTATAAGTCTCTAGGTTCTCTTGCCTGAAATAACTTGTAAATTGCATCAGTCCTGTCTTTATGAGGTAGCTAGCATCCATATGAAAGAAGATCTAATGTCTGTAAAGAAGAGTTAAACGAAATATATTCCTTTTTACAATGGATATAGATTTTCCATTAAAAAAGAAGAATCTTTTATTTCAAATGGTCCAACCGGGTGGTCCAGAACACAATCACCACTCATCATTATATTTTGGGTGCTCTAAATTTAATATGCATGCTTCCTGTACCATGAATTTTATTGACTATATTTTATATTAATTTTTTAACTTGCCACTCATAGTTTAAAACCTGGGAGCCATCTAGACTTATCCCTAATGAAGCTAGCAGCAATTCCTATGGGATGGACCACCCAAATGTGGCCCAAAGCTATCTTCTCTCCTTTTGCTGTAGAAGTCCTGATGGAAGTCCTCACCTTGGAGTAGGTTGCAGCCTTCAAATACCATGATTTTTCTGCCCACACCAATACATCTTCCTTTTTCAAATACATAGATTTGATTGTCATACCTATATGAAAAAATTCTCTGGTGGCCCCTTGTATTGATTAGGGTAGAGCTAGCTGTAGTAACGAAGAAGATCAAAAACATCGGTGCCATGGCAGAGTAAAAGTTGATTTCTCACTTGTGTCCAATGTAAGTATTCTTGTTTAGCACCGTGGGGGTGGTGATTCAAGCAGTCATTCAAGAACCCAGGTTGCTGGAGACTCTGCCATCTTCCCCCTGTAGCTTCCAAGGTCACCCTGAGTATCATTATTCAAGCAGGAGATGGCAGGCAGTGAGGAAGACTAATAATTGTTTCACCACCTTGACCTGGGAGTGTCACATAACCCTGCTGCTTACATTTAGTTAATGAACATTAGTCACCAGCCAGATTTACCAGAGACAAGAACATGTTGTCATGGTCCAGGGAACCATTTTAGCAAAAATTGTATATTACAGAAGGAGACCCCACATTTGGTGGGGTCAGTTTGCTTTCTCTGACATTATTTCCATCCCCAGACTTCAGAGTAGAAATGCAAGGGAATGATCTAACCTTTTGGTAATGTACCCCTTAGCTAAACATGCTTCTTTTCCCATGTTTCCTCTTTGCAGATCATACATGTATCAGTGCCCCCAAACTGTGCTGTTCCAGGATTTCACCATTAAGCCCCTAGATCTCTGAATAAGTTGTTTCCTTGCCTGGGTTTCTCTTTATTCTTGTTGATAGATTCCTGAATCCCAAAAGTAGAATTGGGAAGTTCTCAAATTCATTTTTGTGCAGCAGCTAATACATAGAACACATTTGATGTATGACTGCCCCTTGTCTGAGTTTCCTACTTCATAGTAAACTCTTGAAAGGAGGGATCACTTTATGCCATTAGAGAGGTTCAGAACGTGCCATCCCCAAATATGCTACTTTGGCAATACCGGTTATCAAGAACTGAGAGTCTCCCTGACCTCCTCCTTTCTACTGAAAACCAAGTCATAAAATTTCCCAAGGAAAAGTGCCCTCCCTGTACTGGGAAGAACATTTTGTCACCTGACTGAGAATCAATGATGAAACAGTTCTGTACAAACCAACCTCCTAAAATAACCTTTACCTTCCATTAGTTTCCCCCCGTATATTTCCTAGTCACTGTCTCACATTAACTACCCTTAGCCCAAACCCCTTTGCTTTGCCATGTGCCCATAATTTATTGTTCTTCATTTACTAAAGTATATAAGCTTTGGGTCTAACAGCTTCTTTGGGTCTTTATTTTCTGCTTAAAGGCACATGAAAATATAATATAAAATTTTTTGCTTTTTTCCCAGTTTATCTGTCTTATGTCAGTTTATATAAAACAGATTACGTAAATTGTAGGCTCAACCATAGATCCTAGGAGGGTAGAAGGAAGTGTTCTTCCTCCCCTACATTATTAAGTTCCTTCAGGGAAGGGAAATGCCTGCTTGGGTAACAAATACGTCCTAAATTTCTTACACATAATAGATATTCAATAAATATTTGTTGGATGAGCAAATGGACCTATCTTTGCATTATTAGTATCTATCAATATTGACAATAGACTCAAGGAGTACAAATGCAAGGAAGAAATTAAAAAATAGGAAGAAAAGAAGCAGGTGGCAGGGAAGGAAATTTGCTTTTTGGTTTGAAGTCATAATACTATTATTGAAGTCAAATGAGTGAAAAAGCAAATGGATTCATATTACAGTCAGAGATTTCTCCATGGACAGAGTGGGCAACATCTTCTTTAATGCCTGTTATCAGAGGCTTCTTATTTATATACATCTCTGGGTAATCTTAAGTTTCTAAACCTCAGTAAACAGTATTTGAGGGGGTCACAGGGGACCAGAGAGTATTATGATTTAATTCAACCAGAAAAATGTGACAAAAAAAGTACAAACACAGAAATATCCTGAATGAAACTGAAAATACTCAGAAAAAATAAGAATTTTTCATAGCTAGTTTGAAAAATATAGACAGTGTGTGGTATCTTATCTTGGTTAGAAACATAAATAAGAACTCATAGAGACCTCCTAGTTGCAGACCTGTTAAGAAAGTACCTGAATGCTAAAATAAAGCTCCTTATAAATATCTATTTATAGTTTTTCTCAAATGTTTGGGAAGTTTCTGTGAAATGTTTCCAAATGTGTTATTGATATAAAAAAGTTTTGTTCTCCTCTTGGCTCCATGTGTGGTGTCCTGAGATGTGTTTACCCAAAAGGCACTTAAGAAGTTGGGGGAATGACTTCATCACGTACAGAGGATAATGAGCTTGAACGTTCTACTCTGGTGACATCTGTGAGAGAAATTTCCTTACTTGCCTATCCCCTTTCCCTGTAGAAAACTCCATGTCTTTGCTCCCATATTCATCCGATGATTGAAGCTTCTAAGGCAAAACATACTTTCCTCTGGGACCTGTACCTAATTATCTAACACTGAAGATTACAAAGGGAAATGTTCCTTCATTTTTTCAGATAATCACTTAAATTCATATCCCTGATTTCTAATTAATGTATTCAAGATCTGATTCTAATTATCTCTCATTGTAAAATCCCCTCATTTATCTAATGCCCCTTAAGATTAGGGCCTCCTTAAATTCTGTAAATGCAATCTCTTTTATTAACCCTATCATCTAGATTCATCTGTTATTTTCATTTATTTAAGTCATTCAGGAATTGTGTATTTAGAATGAAAATACAAAATAGTGTGGATATGGAATTAACTCCATGATCTCCACAAAATGGCAAATCCAAGATCTGGAAGCAGCACAAAGCGATTGGTTTCCCCAGGAAGCTCACTCTGAGGTGGACTCTAAGGTGCAAGAAGTTTATCAGGGAACGAGCTGGAAGGGAATGGTAAAAAGTAAGATTGGGCAAAATGTGAACTTGAACTTCAGTGTGATCTCAATGGAAGTCACAGATGACCCTGCAGAGAGTTGTGAAGCTGGGATACTTTTTCAAAGTTTTCCCCATTTCAGGGCTGGACGACCAATGGGCTCATTTGACTTTTGATTAGTCATTGGCTGCAGACTGTCCTGGAAGTGGACATGACTTTGGGTGTGGCAGATCCCTGTACCCAAGGCAGTACCCGAAGGGGGCTAAAGGCTAAAGCTCTGGCAGTTGAGAAATTAAATCCTTTATTCTGCAAAGATGATTTGGACTTTAAGTTATAGCACGGGCTACAAGCCTGTAACTGCATTTAGGTAAAGTTTTGAAGAAAACCTAAACCACGGAAGGTCAGATACAAAGAAGTGGTTGAAGTTTGTGTCAAGAGCAATACTTGAGAGTCATTGATATCAAACAATCACAAAGGAAATGCAACCAGCATGGCTCACTTGGAAAGTTTGGAATATTAGGCACTGCACATTTTAGACCTGCACGTTTGTTTCCTCATTTGGAAAGCTGAAACCTTAATACATTTCCCACAATGTTATTGGAAACCTGTTTGAGACCCCTTCCGTGGTCAAAAAAGCCATACCTCCTCATTGATCTCAAGCACTGAGGGAAAAGAAGAGGGAATCTTTCCAACCAATAGCATAGGTCCTCTTCGCAGAAGACTCTCAGCAAGAGAGCTGCTATTTCAGCTGAATTGATTACCAGCTCATTGATATGATTTCTCACTAGTGTCTATGCAGATTTTTTGGTGGGCACACACTGGGGTCATCAACTACTGGGGACCTGCTAAGACCCCAAGTCAACAGAGCAGTGAAATTTCTCTCCTCCAAATGGCAGCTGGCCAGGAGGGTAGTTTACTTGCCAAAGGGAAGACCTGGCCTGACTTCACACATTTTAATAGTACTATCTCATCACCCTTTATGTAATTACCCTTTCATGAAAAAAAAAAAAAAAAACAGAATCACCCCTTAAATCCTTATCCTTTTACAAACATGGGAAATGTTTGGCAAATTGGTATGGTGGTCTGATGCAATAAAATCCCAGTGCACAAAAGTTATGGCATATTACAGTGCCTAGTGGACTTATTGTCATATTCACATCCAAAATCCATGATAATTATGTTTTCTTATATTAGAGAAATAGCTGTAAAGACAATATTGATTTAAACATATATATAGAAAGTCATTTGTAGCACAAAGTGGTTGCCAAAAAAAAATCCCGATAGAGTATATTATATCACTAAAATTATGCTGTGAATGACTTTAAGAGTAATAAAAGTTTCTTCATACACTGGATTTTATTAACAATAAATGCCCAGTTACACAATTGCACTTTTACTAATCCATTAAGCTGATGTTTTAGAATTACTTATAAGGAAATGTTACTATGGGATATAGTAAAATACCATACTGGTAGCTATAACATAGTAAATTTTAATTACTATTCTTATAAAATATAAATTAACATGGTGGCAATTCACTTGGAATCTAATTAACTTGCCTTGGTTATCTTGCTCAATGCCTGCAATAGGCAAATAATCTTTACAAAGTTAACATATTAATAAGAATATTATTATGCATTTTCCCCAATTTAATTACTATTTAATTATATTACTATACTTGGTTTGTCTACCAGCAAAGTATCAATTTTGTAGATAGTATCTGTAATATCACTTGATCATAGGTCTTAAAAACAACCCAGTGCCTTCTTAATTCTGTGTAAATTATTAAATGTATCTGGGCTTAACATCCAGTGCCCCAATTTCCTGTCACTCTGCACTAGTGCAGCTCTGGCCTTTTCACAGATTTCTTACTAAGGAAAACACACACACACATCATGTGGAATTGCAATTCCCATGCCTTAAGCAGCTGTCCTGATGAATAGACAGACATAGAAAATATAGAAGACGACAGGCAGGAGAAAGAGATTCCAGAGCAAGAGCAAGGTACCAAGGTCAACTTAGAGGTCATGGATAAAACAGTATTATTATTTGTAAAACTTGACATTGCATGCTTGTAGAAATACTCATAATACATTGATTTTCATTTATTTTTAAAAAGCATTTATGTAAAACAGCTCAAATTTTCCTGATACAAGGGAAAATCTATTATGTAGCAGAGAATTCAAAATCTAGTGTATCTTCAGAGGCCCCTTCCAGCTCCCCACTTCGTTATGAAGGGAACTGGCTGGTGCAAGCTCAGGGGCTTGATGTTTTCCTTGTGGGACATCACACACTGTGGGAATTAGCAATTCCTTGTTATAGCCAATTCTGAGAGATTTTCATAAGATCCCAATTACAGTAACTTCTCCAGCCTCTTTGATCAGCTTCCCAATCATTTGCATGTTGAGCAAAGGGAGTTGGTGCAAGAAGGGCACAAGGAAACTTCCCAGGTGAATTGATCTGCAAGGGCTGCTTTTGCCCTTTATCCTGAGAGATTTCTGATTCAGTCCTGTGAGTGTGAAGTCCTGGCATTTTATGATCTTTAGCATCTGCCCAAAGGAGCCGCGCTAATGCTCCAAGCCAAACTTCAAAAGATGTCAATTTATATCCCTTCCTATAGCCTTATTTATAGAGACAGCTGGAAACAGTCCAAGATATGGAGATAGGTTCTTTTTAACAAATTTTCACTCCATTAGCTAAAAAGGAAAGGAAAGAGAATGCAAATGTGGATTTCTGCCATCCAAATCCATTTAACCTCGAATGTATTTGGCAGATGCCAGAGGGAAAATGGAAGTATATTTTTGGGTATCTGAGACATTTTAAAAATTAATATCAGGCCTCTGAGTACTTATAAATCAATAGCATTACCTTTTCTAATTGATTGGGATCATGATATGAGATAGATAGGTAGGCTGATAGAAGAAAAAATTGTAATCAGAAAATCATCCCACAGTAATTAGAAAAATTCATGGACTAAAAAGTGGGTGAAACTTGCTAGAGATAATAACAGTCTTTTAAATATATGCCCTGGCTGGTGTGGCTTAGTTAGTTGGAGTGTTGTCCCATAAACGAAAAGGTCATGGGTTCAATTACCAGCCAAGGCACATGCCTGGGTTTTTGGTTTGTTCCCCTTGTTGGGGTGTGTACAAGAGGCAGCAAATCAATGTTTAGCTCTTGCATCAATGTTTCTCTCCCTCTCTCTCTCCTTCCCTTGCCCTCTCTCTTAAAAAAAAAAAAAAATCAATAGTCATATCCTCAGGTGAGAGTACATTTTTAAAAAAATTTTTAAAAATTAAATTTCACAGGGAACCTTAGTCTATAGTGAATATCCTCATTAAGGCATCAATACTAACTCATTTGAGCCCAGCAAAATAGGCATCATAACATCTATTTTATAGATTAGAAAACGTTTGCTTGATGAGATGGAGTGATTTCCCCAGGCTTCCCTGTTTAGTAAGTGATATTCCTGTGACCTGAACTCAGAACTTTGAACTCCAAGCTCAGGAAGTGTTGTTTCCACTTTCCCTCACACGTGGGCCTTATAAACAAATGTAGAGACACCACAGCAGACGTCATAACTCTTTTCTCCCTCAGATGTTTCTTCTGCTAGGAAACAGTTACCTTAGAATGTGTGTCCTAACCTCTAGTTTTATGACTTTCAGGGCATTTGGGCCAACAATATATATATAAAAAGAACATTTGACCTTCCACGCAGATCTGGGCCCATCCCAAACCAAAGGGATTTCTGTGGTTCCTTATTCAGAACCTAATACTGACAACAGCCCTAAGTGACCTTAGGGCTGCACTGCTGGTGAGAAAATAAGTATCAAGGTCTACAGGGACACAGAGTGAAGGCTTGTGACGGAGCAGTTTTAGCTCTAGCTCCTTACCTTCCTGTTAAGGAAGTCTGGGCTTTGGGGGCTGCAAGACAGGCCATGTAAGAATAAGAGCATCAACACCAATGGCAATAAGAATATCTATCATGAACTATATTGTTCTAGGCAACATACAAAACCACAAATAATGCTCTACCACAGGTTCTGATACAGTCCATTTATAGATTTAAGAAAAAAAAAAAAAAACTCTTAGGTTTAGCTGGCGTGTCCAACCTGTAGCCCACAAGCCGCACGCATCCCAGGATGGCTATGAATGTGGCCCAACACAAAATTTGTAAATTTACTTAAAACATTATGAGATTTTTTTGTGATTATGTGTCACAATGTATTTAATGTGTGGCCCAAGACAACTCTTCTTCTTCCAGAGTGGCCCAGAGACACCAAAAGTTTGGACACTACTGGTTTAGAGGGTCTAAATACTAGTACAAGATCAAAGCTCTCTCCTCATGAGGGGGCAGCATTTGCAAGCGTGTTTGATTCCGTGTCTTTGCTCTGAATCATTAACTTATGCTGCCCTCATAGAACTGACAGAGAAATGTGCAAAACGGGGTAAAGGCACATGATTCCTAATGGCTCCTGAGAAAAAATTTATTACTCAATAAAATATGGTAGAACTATCTCAAGTACATAAAATCAGCTATATAATTTCTGGAAATTCTACATCAATTTCTTCTTTATTCTGCCAAATTTTAATCATGCTCTCTCAAGGGGAGTGATATCACCTCTAAGGGTGTAAAAATTGGTTCTTGGGGGACCAAAAAACCCTACAGTTTTTATGCGTGAAGCCCGCATCTGCATATGGCACATAAACAGATACCTAGTATGTCTATAGTATTAACAGGCTCTGTAAAATGGCTCCTCAGAAAGAGATAATTAAAAAAATTGAAAAAAAATATTATTCTAGCTAAAAATGTTAAACATTGAAAGCAGAGAGCACTTTGGCAGAATTCAAAGGAGACAGCATTTTAAATGTGACGTGAAAGTGACCGGTGCACTGTCTCCCTCTCCCCACAGTCCTTTTTGTCACATCACTTCAGTCTTGTTCTGAAAAACCATCTCAGTGACCCTCAGACTGACCGAGTTTGTAGTAGCAAAGCAGGGCGTGAAGACTGGTTAAATTCTTTTACCATCGAATTTTGGTGAAATCCTGCGATAATGTTCACCGTGTGTCCCACCACCTTAGTCCCTTCCCAGTTAAGTGGGGCCTGATGAGTAGTGCAGGCCCGTGGGCTCAAAGCAGAAGCTGATGAGCATCACGTCCAGGGCAAAGCATTCGAAATGCGTTGCAGGTGGTGCGGCCCTACGGAAACTGGCAGAGCCTCCGACAGCTTGATTCCCTGTGGGATAATGTGGGGATGGTCTCCGTTCATCTGTATTAGAAATGTAGGCTGCATGAGACATCAACTCTCTGTGTTAAATCGCTGGAATTCTGGGGTTCATTTGTTACAGTTTCATAGACTAGCCTGTCCTGAAAAACACAAAGGGGATTGTTACTTTTGAAATATGGAGTTGATATTGGGGTTCCAAATTTATCAATCCCTGCAGTGACTTTATAGCAGTAGTTTCTGCAAAATATACTGTCGAATAAAGCCCTAACTTTATGCAACAAATATAAGTGTTTCATATACTTCCTAATGGAAAACCCATAGGTCTTCCCCAGAAGCAACATGTTCTCTTCCAATAGTTATTGCTTGAAGGATTCATTCCAGTGACCTCAGTGGTGAATGTTAATAGTAGTCAATTCTCATGGCAGAGTTCATGGGATTAAAAAGGAAAACATCATAAAGCAAATATTACCAGTGCTTTGGGAATTATTATTATTTTTATTTTTCTTAAAATATGCTTCCCTGCAGCATTCCTTTTAAGACTAGCCTCATTTCTTTTAAACTCTGGGCCTGTAAGGCAGTGTTTATTTGCATGCTAATTACCAGCTAAAGGCAATTTATGCTGATCCAAGGTCTTTAACCAATTAATGAACCAGGGGGAAAGATGATCTTTCCCTGGAGGAGAATTGCTTACTTTCATCATCATTACCCTTGAATTGCGTTCATTCTACCCATTGCCTCACACTTGAGGCTCTTTCCTGAGTGTGTAAGGAGAAAATTAAGCATCCAGGTTGGATGCCACTGGGTATCTCATTGCATATAGCTGTATTTAAGGAACCCAGTACTGTAGATTTGCAACTGATGTGAAATGGCTAAAGGAAAGTCTAAAAAGGTATTCTTGCCATGCTGGAATCTTATTAGAAGTAGTAGCTATATTCTACCAAAGCTCTTGGATCTTTAGATGAGGTGCTATGTACTCCCTTGATTATAGAAGTGGTAATGGTGTATTTAGAACCCCTGCAACAAATAAGAGAGTCTAATGAGAGTAAACTATCAACGATGTCAAACACTAAATTGGTGTCTAGCAAGGATGCAAACTGAGATGTGGCTCCTGATGTGTAAGCAGAAGACCTAAGCTATTTGTTTTTCATTTTCTGTAGGAGGGTTCCACATATTCACGAGAGTTTTAAAAAATCTATTGCAGTCACACAAATTATTTTAAGCAGGGCATTTCCTATAATCAATGACCAAACCAGCTTATGTATCCTTCTGTTTTTCCTAGGAAGCTGCTCTTCATAACCAGGGACACAATTTTAGTTTTCATCATAAAGGGTTTTAGAAAATGCATTAGCCCAAATAAACAAAAGTAGTGTATGATTTCTCCATATCAGTCATTTCTTGATGCACTTTACTCTCCGAGACCTCCTGGTAAACACTGGTGAACACCAGTGCTGACAATGAGTAATGTTAACAGTCTATCCCACGCGTTTCCCATTACCAGGTATTCTGCAGTCTTACTTTGTCCCCTTCTTTCCTAACAGAGCAGAGTTGCAAAATTACTAACACATGTGGTGAGAAATATGGCTCTGTTTGCTTGTTTTCTTAGAAATAATTAATATGCAATGTTCGACAACACTGCCTCTGGGAGAGGGGAACCCACACTTCTTTATCTGTTTAGTTCAGTAATCTCAGACCAGCTCGATTGTTTAGACTCTCTGAATAACTCAGTCTCTGAGTAATTCAATAGATACATCTTTCTTTCAGATTTAAGTCAATGATTTAACAATGCTCCTTTCTCTGTCATCAGCCCTGTGTGGGAACTGAGTGGGGCTTAAGACTGCAAATCAGACCCGCCTCACCAAGCTCTGAGGCCCTCCACATTGTAGGCACTTAGGTTTGTTTTGTTTGCCTCTCTGTCTCTGTCACTTAGAACAATAATCAGCACACAGTATGTACTCAATAAATATTATTGAATGAGTAGATGAATAAATACACATTGTTCTCCTTCAAAAAGCTTCTAGGGTAAAAGCACTTGAGCTTCTCTGCAGTTTATTACAATTAAAGCTCTGAAGCAGGGATATTGGAATATAACCTAAGGCTTTCTGTTACCATTTTTTTGTCCCTTTTCTCCATTCTTAGCAACCAAAAGGGATCTTCCTCAAACTTTCCCTTTCTACTTGGGTCACCCTTATCTAAAACTTTGCTCCTCCTCTTACCAAGTATAGCTCTCCATCAGCTAAAGAAGGGATGCTGGAATTTAGTGAATTTCCTCTCTCCTCCCTTTTGTTTTGTAATCTGGTGTCAGGTCAATATCAGACCATTTCATCTTCTGTTTTGGGAGGGAAGCCTCTAGATTCAGTCTCAGAGAAAGATGGCTGATTAAAAAGAGTGAGGTCAGAGTAAAGGCATAGACTTGGTATTTAAAAAACATTCTTTCTGTTTCACTTGGAATTGTAGGAGCGTTTAGAATGACTGATAAAATAAAGGTCAGGGTGATTTTGAATGGAATTTCACATTTCAGTAGTCACTGACCTAGAGAAAAAGAAAGTAGTTGATACAAATTTGGTCAGGAGCTGTGTTTGCACCCTTCTCTTGAGTAGTGTCAAGGCTAACGTCAATGATTGTTTCAATGAGAAGAAGGGATGATACACATGGCAATGGCAACAGTGAAACGTGGATACTCAACAGAGCCCACTAGTTAGGACCTTCTCCTTGTTTACTCTATATGCTCTGCCTGCTGTCCCAAAGGTGTGGTTACTAGTATTAAATATCCCCATGTTTTCATCGTATCTTCACTGCTAATGACAAACCCTAAAACACTTGCTGAAGGAGAAGGGGCAAAGAAAAATGGCAAGCCAGATGTTTTGCTTTTAGCCTGCGTAACGACACAAGATGTTGAGCTGATTAAATAATCTATGCTCCAGTAGTAGCCATGTTACAGGAAGCTATTCAGATTAGTGCAGATGTGACTGACAGCACATCAAATCTCCCAGGAATTTCTAGAAAATACTGATTCTAGGACCCTACTGGCAGACATTCTGATTTAATTTTTCTCAGATGGGGCTTCCCCACTGATTTTTTTTTTTTTTTCAAAACTCCCCAGGTACTTGCAAGTTGTGGGGGCAGGATTTGGAAATGCAGGTGTAGTAAAAAGAACATTAGATTTAGAGCACCTGTTTCCAATTGTCTGCTCCTCCACAAGCCACATCACTCTGTACCTCAGATCCTCATTTTAAAAGTGAAGCAAAATGATGCTAACTTAATTGGGATTATTATTTATTAGGGTTATTTTGAAGAATATATTTGACAGTGCACAACTAAAGTTTGGAAACTTCAAAGCTTTATAGAAATGTTCATTATAATCTTATTACTCAGATTAAGCTAAATGATTTGAAATAGAATAACATAAAGTAGCAATATTAATAATAATCCACTCTGCCAATCCTAGGAGGTCTTAGCAAATCTTATATAGGCTATGTTTTTTGTGACCTCGGCAAAGCACTACAATGATAGAGTTCTTTTCTTTAGAATTCCATAAATTTATCTCTGGAGACCATACCTAATAAAAGTGATTTTTATTACATTTTTACCTAGGCAGTTCTTATTTTTGTGTCTTCCGCATCATACGTATACCCCTTGTTCAGAGTGGAGTTTTAAAGTGCTGTGGATCCTCAGGGAGGAGCCTATATATAGAATGTAAAATCTACGTGTTTTCTATACCCACTGCTTGATCATGAAGCTAAAGGGCAGTAGGGAGCCATTTGAATGTGCTCTTGTTTGCAATGATAAATTGTGGGAACATGAAGAGGGAGAGAAATGACCTAAAAGCAGGGGAGGGCCAGAGGATAGGATATCTTTGTTGCACAGCCTTCCAATAAAAATATCCTAAGTAGATTGCTGGAACTATTCCTGGATGGAAGGAATGATATGACTGGCAAAAAAGGAAATGAAGAAGTAGCTGAGCAAATGAAGAGCCTATATGAATGTCATCAAGAAAGTAGTTTAAGCCCTGGCTGGTATAGCTCAGTGGATTGAGCGTGGGCCTGCGAACCAAAAGATTGCGGTTCCATTCCCAGTCAGGGCACATGCCTGGGTTGCAGGCCAATTCCCGGCAGGGGATGCATGAGAGGCAACCACACATTGATATTTCCTCTCCCTCTCTCCTTCCCTTCCCCTCTAATGATAAAATAAATAAAATCTTAAAAAAAAAAACAGTCTTCAAAACTTACAAAAATGAAGACAACATCAAGAAAAAAAATTTTTTTTAAAAAAGAAGGTAATTTGATCTCTCAGTGAGGGGTTGATATATAGGCTAGAAATATACAATCTTTTTAACACCAGCCTAGTAAACACCTGCAACCTATGGAATGATTTCTGGCTGCTACCTTTCTGATTGGCTTTGCCTTCAAATCAAGGAGTTACTCAAATTTTTACCCAAAGCCACAGAAGTAAAGTTGAACCTTGGGTATATCCCTCACATACCACCACAGAAAGAGCATTCCTAAGCATATTTCTGCCAGAGAACAAGAACAGAAGACTTCCTGGGGTTGAACCATGGATGCTGGGCTTAATTCTCCATGTGGTTGAAAGATGTTCTTAAAAACATCCATCCTTTCCAATGAAGCTTTGTGTTGCAGAGTTGTGTTCCACTAGACATCTGACTCAAATCAACAATCCAGGACCAAAAATCATCACCTTTGATGACCTTACATTAAAAACATGACTCATTACTATGATAATCTTAGCGTGTTGGAAATTTGACATTGCATGCTTTGGAGATGAACTCTCCTCCACCTGCTTTTTTTTTTTTTTTTTTTTTTTTTTTTGAGGAAATGTCATGCTACTTTTAGGGCCAGTAAAATATCTTTATGTATGAACAATAATAGAAGAAAATAGGCACATGATCTTGAAACTACGTATGCAATAAGCAGCCTCTTTAAATGAATCATCTCAGGAAATAGAGTGTTATTTCAGGCCTTTGCTGATCTACTTTTGCTTTAAGCTACATATTTCAACATTGCTGACATGTAGAAATGCAGCGCATAAGCTACAGCGCTTACATCTGTCCCATCTCACTTTCTGCTTTTGCTTCCATTCTAAGGCCTACCATACATTGCCCTCCAAATGTTTCCCAGGTTCTTATGATTATCTTATGGTCAGTGATGACCATTTTTGGTATCAGAGAAGGCACTTCAGAAAACTCAATAAGTAGGCTTTCCAAAAGAATGCCAATGTTAGAAAATAATGAAGTAAAGATGTGACTTCCCAAAAAGCTCCTGAGAGATGAAATCCTTTCTGAAAAGATGAAGAAGAGACAGGTCCGTCCTTCTGTCTCTCTCTGGGTTGCTCTAGTGCCAGCCAGACACTCAATGGAGCCCGGCTGTTAGCATGTGCCTTGCCAAGGAACTTCAGAGAGAAACATGAGAAACAGCACGTCAAGATCTTGTTCCAAAATGATGTTCTTTGGGAGAAAAAATCTAGCAAAATCCTCCTGATGTTCAAATAGCATGTGTTTTACGCACAGGCTAGATTAATAAAATGATGGCAATAAAACCAGATTTCTCTATTTATACCCTAAGTGTTTCAGAATGTTTTTTAAAGTAATTGTTAAAAAAGATCTAGGGTGCCAGCCTTTTACCGATCAACTGACATGAGAATGGAGACAGTGTTGATAATTAAATCCACTTACAGGGTCAGTTGCAGGAAAAGCTAAAAATAAGTGATGTTTGTTCTCAACGGTTTTTCTGTGCCTGTGAAGATTTGGGTTTTAGACCCAACTCCGTCACTACCTAAGCAAATGGTCCTTCCTGGTCAAAGGGTTAGACTCACGTATTAGTTTTTCTCTCTAACCCCTCTACTCAGTAATATTCAACGACTTCTTTCTCTCCCCCTCCTTTTTTTTTTCCTGCCCTTTCTTTGAATCCTTTCTTTTGAGTTCACTTTTTGCCAAAAGCATTTGGAACAGAACCTCACTCCAACTCAGGCTTTCTGTTCTCTAGGCCGGTGGCTCTGAAAATATGGTCCAGCAGCATCAGCCTCACCTGGGTACTTGAATGAATGCAGATTCTCAAGCTTCACACCAGGCATACTGAATCAGAAATTCTGGGGATGGGCTCAGGCGGTTATGATACACACTAAAGTTTGAGAACCATGGCTTTAAGCCACACATTTTCATTTCCTCATGACCTTCATTTAGTAAAGGTCTTTGAGACCAGGTGTAAATATCTGAGAATTAATTATGTGTAAAAGCAACAGAGAGTCAAGGTAGAACCCGGAGCCAGGAGAATCTGGAAGGGAACATTGATGTTGCCTCTCGTTGGTCAAAGCTGTGGAAGTTGACCTAGGCCACTGTCCTCCCTCTCTTCATTGGTACAATGGTAGTGAAGTTAATGCCTACTTCATGGAGCTGTTGTGAGAATCATGTGATACTGTTTGTATCTAAAAAATAATAAGCATTCAGTAAATGGGAGCTAATTACTCTTGGGTTACTCAGTTATTATGGTAGTTTTATTTATTATTATACCTAGAAAAATTAAAGCAATATGAACATTTAGAATTCACTGAGTGTGGTTAGCAGACTAAAGACCCCTCAAAAACTGATGCCCTAATTGCTGGGAATCTGTGACTATCCTTGTTCACATGGCAAAGAGGACTTTGCACATTCAAGTTAGGGTACAGACCTTGAGATGAGATTTTTGTAAATATTTTTGTAAATTTTTGTAAATATTTAACACATGAGTCTTTAAAAGTGGAGATCTTCTCCCAGCTATGCTCTAAGTGAGATGTACCAGCAGAGGGAAGGTCAGAGAGGTGCCATGTTGCTGGCTTTGAAAACAGGGAGGAGGTCAAGAGCCCAGGGATGTGGGTAATATCTATTGACTGAAAAAGTCAAGAAAACGGATTCTGCCCTACAGCTCGAGACAGGAATGCAGACATGCTTACACCTTGATTTTAGGTCAGTGAGACCCAGATTTGACTTCTGACTATGGAACTAGAAGATAGTAAGTTTTTGTTGTTTAAGTCACTACGTTTGTGGTGATTTGTCAAGGTAATAAAAAATAAATACATTGGGTTACTAAAACAATATTTGGGCAGGTTTCCTTTAATTTACCCCATGTAAATAGCTGCTTAAAAGGCTTCAACTGTATGACTGTTCTTTTCCCGGATCATTTCAAAGTTCTTCTTGGCTAACAGTTTTAATTTACTCCCCCACCAAAATACATCCAAGGCTACTTTGTGCTGTAGCTTCTCATTCTTTCCCCATCTATTGAAAGACAGAAGAACTAATGAGCCTTGAATTAATGACAGGAGAAGCAAAGGACCTGGACAATCTATAAAATGGATAAGCAGCCACTGAATAATTAATTGCAATTTTACTCTGTGGTTACAGCTTCCCATCTAGAGCAAAGATACAGTATTTAAGTATGTAACTTAAAGCTGTAAAACAGTAAGCTCTTCCTCTAAATTCTTCATGGAACTCTTTGTGAAAGAAACCCAGGGTGCATTATATTATAATTTAGAGGATATTATTAAGTTGTAGAATGTAAAACATGACTGCCGATAATGAGTGTCATCATGATGACCACATTTATCATAAAATAGGTTTTTAATAGTTCTGATGGAGAACTAAAGGGGAAATCAAGGTAGAGAAAAATTTAGGTGGAGAAACTAGCTTTTTCAACTCTTCTTTAAAGTAAAAGTGAGAAACAGCGCACTGGGGTTAAATACATGTAAATATGCATTGTGCTTAGTAATGTTTCCTGTGATGCTGTTTAGTCAAAAAAGGAAAAAAAAGGTTTTGGAAATATCTTTAGTTTATGCATTTCTGAATATAATTCTCTACAAAAACAAACAAACAAAAACCCAATAGGAGTTAATATACACATAAATTTAAACAAATGATTAGTGCATATTCTAATGGAGTACTACACAGCAGAAAGAAAGAAGGAGCTCCTACCCTTCACAATGGAACTGGAGAGCATTATGTTAAGTGAAATAAGCCAGGCAGTGAAATACAAATACCATATGATCTCACCTATAAGTGGAACCTAATCAACAAAACAAACAAGCAAGCAAAATATAACCAGAGGCATTGAATTAAAGAACAAACTGACAGTAGTAGAGGGGTGGGAGGTGGGGGATAACAGGGAAAGGAAGGGGAAGAGTCATCAAGGAACAGGTATAAAGGAGACATGGACAAAGCCAAAGGGGGTAGGATTGAGGGTGGGAGGTGGGTGTGGGTGGAGTGGGGGAAGTGGTGGTAGGAAAATGGAGACAACTGTACTTGAACAACAATAAAAAAAAGGAATAAAGAAGCAAAAAAAAAAAAAATAGATTTTATGACCTGAGTGTAGTCCCCTCTTATGAAATTCAGGATATCTAATTGAAAAATTTTAGAAAAATTTATCTCAGTTTTGTTTAATGAATAGCTCTATTGACTTAATGATTAACTTAGACAAAAGCAATCAAATGATAAGAAATTACAGCCAAAGTGGATTCTGTTCATCCAGTCTGTTAACTGATACACTGGCAATCATTTTTCCTCTCTGTAGTGTCTACGTATTTTATTGGGTGGTTGTTTAGTTTATACTTCTCAGATCCCTATTTTATATGACTTACTTCTGTATTACCATATTGTCTCCAAACCATGTGCCCCACCAAGTCATGGGTGAAAGATGGAAACAGCTGATGATGCTTCTCACCCTTGTATTATACTTAAACCTATCGAACACATTTAGAATGCATATATTTCAAGTACACAATGGATGCTATCATGTGGTAGAAATAAATAGACCAAAAATACTGGCACTGCCATATCTTCATTTCCAGAAAACTTCACTCTGGTCATTTTGATTTACCAAAGCGAATTCCTGGAGCCACGAAACACCACATTCCTCATCTAATATGCAGGGTTACTTTGACCTTGAATCCACATAAAATGTGAATTGAGCAAAAAGTAATGGTCTAAACATTCAAGCAAAAATTCTCTGTTTTTCAGCCAACCATTTGTAAAAATTTTTTGAAGTAAGATTTTGAAAATGTTTACTTACATTTATCAGATAATTGGTTTTACATTCTTTGAGTCTAAATGCAGTTTCTGCTTGCAGGATGTCATTGTAGAGAAAATGGAGATCTCTAGGGTAGCGTATAGTTGACTTAAAGACATTTAAGACGTTTCTTTTTAGAGAGGGTTTTAAAAGTGATATATTTAGTAACAAATTAAACATTGTACATATTTAATTTTGAAAGCATCCTGAAGTTTTCAACAACCTACATCTTCTTAATTTTCTGGCTAATTATCCAACATACAGTGGGTGGTTGCTAACACCTAGTCATAGAGTCATATGCTCCCAGCCAATTTGAAATGTAGAGGAAGGAGTTTTCCAGCTTGAAATAGAAACAGAGAAGGCCAAAACAACCAGCTGGAGCAGAAATCCTAAAAAAAAAAAAAAAAAAAAAAAAATCCACACATTGGTTTTAGCTTTTCTTATTCAGATCTGCTATTGTTTCTCCAAAATGGCTCAAAGAGTTATAAGAAATACAGTGGCCTATAAGCCTGTATATGAGGCCTGTCCAGAAAAAGCCCAGCCACTGTTAATGTAATGAGAATGGTTTGTGTGAGATCGATGTAACCTGGCAGCCAAGGAGTGTGGACTGTAATGTGCATGCGTGAACAATGATGACTTCACTGTACTAGTCACTGGGGATGGTAGATGTTATTGAGTGAGCATGTGTACTGTGTGGTCACCACATTCAAAATGACTGAGTGAGTAGAGCAATAAATCTGCATCAAATTTTGCATTAAATTTGAACATTCCTCTGCAGAAACTATTTGGATGATTCAGAAGGCTGCAGCTACGGGCAACTGGTAACTGGCAGCTTCATCATGACAATGTACCCATTCATGCATCACATCTCATACAGAGTTTTCTAGCAAAACATCAAATCATCCAGCAGACTCAGCTCCATTACAGCCCAGATTTGGTACCCTGTAACTTCTGTCTTTTCCCAAAACTAAAATCACCTTTGAAGGGAAGAGATTTCAGACCATTAATGAGATTCATGAAAATATAACAGGGCAGCTGATGGTGATTGGGAGAACTGTGTGAGGTCCTAAGGTAGGCACTTTGAAGGGGACTGAAGTGTCATTGTCCTGTGTACAATGCTTTTTGTATCTTGTATCTTCTTCAGTAAGACCTAGTATTCCAAATGGCAAGCAATTTAAAGCTTATGAATTATTTATTTCTGGAATTTTCCATGAAATATTTGGGTTGTGGTTGACTGAGACCACAGAAAGCAAAAACACAGATGACAAGCTAGGCAGTACTGTATGTAGTAATATAATAATAGATTGCATTCATCAAAGAAGAAATGATACGCTTTTGAATTTTTTTGAGTTCTCCTTAAAGATGTGAAAGTAGGCAAGGTTGGTAAGTGAAATAACAAGTAACAAATTATCACTCGATTGAAAAATAAACTGCTGAACTACTTTTCAGTAGGAACTCCAGGACAATGGAATCATGTGTAGGAGGTCCCAAACAATCCAGAAAATGCTATCATTTTGCCTGTGCAAATGACAAAGAGAACTAAGGACTAAATAGAACACGCTATTGAAGTTTTTCTTATTTCTTTGGGATTTTTAAAAATTTTACCTTTATTTTAGTTATCTCTTGGCATACCTCATTGATAGACACACTCTGACCACTGCCTCCCACCTCCATGGCTACCACCCTCTTCTAAGCCACCATCACTTCTTGTCTGGATTACTATAACAATCCTTGGAACTCTCTTCCTCCTTCTACCTGTGGTTCCCTACGGTCTATTCTGAATGTAGTAAACACAGGAAACATGTCAACTTATAAAGTTTCTCTAAAAACCTTTGCAATGTTTTCAATTTCCATTAGAGCAAACACAACAGCGTCCCAACCAGTCCCATGGACCTGGCCCCTGTATCTCTCATACTTCACCTTCTACCGCTCCCGATTTCCACTCAGTCCCAGACACCCTGGCCTCACTGATGTTCTCTGAACAAACTGGCAAACTCTACTCAAGGATTCTTCACACTGGCTATTATTCACTCTTCCTAAAAGTTTCTCCTACAAATCTACATGGTTTCTTTCTCACGTCCCTCAACTATTTGCTTATGCTCACTTTTTCGATAAAGTCTATCCTGATCACCCCATTTTAATTTGCAACCCAGCTTTATCTCTACTCCCAGCGTTCCTAATCCCTCTTTCTCCTATCTCTCTCTCTCAAGACTTATATTCTGACATACTACATTATTTACAGTGTACTTATTGATTATGTCAGTTTCATTTTCTGCTGTTAGACATTAGAATGTAAACTCCACCAGGGTAAGGATCTTTGTTTTCTTTTAGCATTGCCTTCTAGTTAATAAATGAGTTTTGCTATGTATACTTTTACATGATAAAAGTATTAAATTTCAGTCTTTATTCCTCATATTTCCTTTTCCTTTATCCTGCTTTATACTTGGCATTTATCATCTATAACCCTCTTTAACAGGCTGTATAGTTATTAGCCATTTTGTTTAATGTTCCTCGTCCCCAGTAGAATATGTGCAACCTAAGAGCAGGGAATTTGTTAGTTTTGTTCACTGTTACGTCCCCATACCTAACATAATGTAAAAGTGCCATGCTATACCTTCAATATATACTCACTATATATACGAATGAATTAGAGGCTAAGACCTTTACACTTTATTGAGCTATCTGCTGCACTTATACTGTGGATTGATGTGAAGAGAACTTTTACTGTGAAAAATTCTGAAGATTTGCACTTCATCACGGCCTATTCTATATTATTCATTATATTCTTGCCAAAGAGTAGTATTTAACCTTTCATTGTGACTCCACATACACAAACGTGGCAATGAATAGTAAGGAAAAATAACTCAACTTGGCATTTTGATTAATGACCCAAAGATGTTTTCATTCAGGCACAATTCTCCAAGCCACATAAAACCAAAGCCACTTCATTAAAACTGTTAAGATAGTCTATAAAAATAGAAGAAACACAAATATGATAAGGTAAGGATTAGCAAAGAAGAAAGTAATCATTTATATACAAAAAGAATCCTTTTCTTAAAACCTCCTTGGATTATGTCTTACCAGCACTAACTGTATTATTCAGTTTGTTAGGTAACTAACTGGCAGTAATTGATGAGTATTTGAAGCCAAGGCTCTTTAGCAAGATGTGAGGTTTCAGCACATCTGGCTAATGGCTTGAATGAGGCTACTCCACCATATAGGTGTACAGGGCTTGGTGGGTCTGCCATGTCAGACACTTAGTAGGGGCCTTGGAATATATCCTGCACAGATAGGGGGACCACTGTACTATGCAAGTGTTGCAAACAGTTGCAGTTTGTTGTTGATTTTCCACACAATTACAGGCAATTTTTAGTTCACAAAAAAAGAAATAAAGACCTGATGAAGAAATAAACCAACCTTGAATATGCAATTGTGTTGTACTATTAAATGTCCATTCTAATCTACAGATTAATATAGCAGCATAAATATATGAAGACTGTAGGCACACCAGATATGTACAGGGTGGGGCAAATGTAGGTTTACAGTTGTTCAGATGAAAATTAATACAATTCTTAATAAATAATAATGTAAGAATAAACTCTATGTTTCACATAACCACAACTGTAATTCTACTTTTCCCCACCCTGTACTGTGGCTGTGATCAGTATATAAAATCTTTTTGAATAAAGAATACATTTACTATTTATCCTCCAGGCTGCACTGTCAAATATGAGAGCCACAAGGCAGTGGGTATTGAGAACCTGAAATTTGACTAGTCTGAAATGAATTAGTTACAAGTACAAAATACACACCAGATTTAAAGACTTAGTACAAGAAAATAATGTAAAATATTGCACTAATTTTTATGTTGAGTATAAGTTGAAATAATAATTCCTTGAATTATTATATTAAGTAAAGTACATGATTACTATTAATTTAATCTAGTTCTTTTAAGTTTTAAATATAGCTACTGGAGATTTAAAATTGCATATGTGGTTTATGTCTGTATATCAGACTATATTTCTACTGGACATCTCTAAGGTAAAAAGAAGGATAAGTTTTCAAATATTTTTTTCTCCAATGTCCCCCTTTTAATAATCTGCATGATTTTAACGTGATGAAAAAGAACCCATTTCTGTTAAGTGGATAGGATGCCATAGGAACGTGCACGAGGTGTTTTTCAGGATGTATCTCCATCACTCCCTTTCTTAGAGCACATAACTCCCAACAATAGTCAAACAGAGTTCCACATCTCAAAGAGAATGATTCATGTGATCACTTAAGTTCTAACTAAAGCCTCCTACCTCAGACTTAGAAAAATGTAGTTTTGTTTTATTTTTCATTTACTCATCACTGACATTTGATAAAAATAATAAAAAATACTGTTCACTATATTTTTGTGCCTGAATAGAGAGCATAATGTCAGTGACACTATTTTAGGTGAATCCAAAAGAGAATTTTAAATTAATCATTACTTTCTAGATTTTAAATAAACAATAAATTTTAAATCAATTATGTAAAACATAATGTAACTTAACCTGATTATTCTGTCTTGTATTTGTTGTACATTTATCTGAATTATATATTCTTTATATAGTTATTACTTTTGGATGAGCAAATCCCTATGTAACCCAGGACTAAAAATGCAATTAAAATATTTATAATACCCTCCATTATGCCATAGGTAGTTTTCTGTTTTACACTTATGCACATGATTCATCTTGGTTAATTTTTTTGTATAAGGTGTGAGACTTAGATTAGATGCATTTTTAAATTTTCTTTTTGCCTGTGGGTGTTCATTTTTGACAAGGCCTCCATTCTTTTATCATTCCCTCATTGCATCACTTCTACAACTTTGTCAATTATACACACATATGCATATGCATCTATGCAGTCCAAGACTTTTTAGTGGGAGGAATAGGGAAAAGAATGTGTCTATTCCATCTTCTCAGAATCAGTAATCCTTACATACAGATTTTGTTACTCTTCCCTACCTAACCCAGCAAGGACAAAGGTAACTTAAACTTTATGTCTCACCCTAAGTTCTGTTTATGGCAAAAAAATATAGATGCTCTCACACGCAGAGTCAAGGGAATTCAAGACACTTTCACATGCATATGTGGCATTCAAGGCATTTCTAATTTTTTCTAGCTTTCCTCTGTACGACCACTTTGCCATTTTGAAACTACATATGATCTTCCAAATGAGCTGCTCTAGATACTTGGTTAGAGGGGCACAGGGAAATACAGGTATACAAAGCCTGTTTCCCTATAGCACCTGTCACTTGGAGGGAGTTATTTAGCTTTTTGCTCCTAGGGACTTCTAATGTGGAACCACAAATTACCATGAATCATTTGAGATACAGGGTCAGCCAGCCCATCTACCTGTCCTGTGGGAGGCCTGATTTTATTAGCACTAACCAGGCTTGATAGATGTATGTCAAGGCAGTCTTGAATTTCTTTACAGAAGAAGGTCTGCAACATTACTTAGCGGGTTACTCACTTATTCTGGCTGACTTATCACTGGACTTGATTTTCACTGAAGCAGGCTAATAGAACAGCGAAGAGGTAAAGAAAAAAGAAGGGGACACGGAGGCTGTCACTGAGAGAGGACATGAGGAGGAAATGGTGCCCACCCTACCCTTTAAATCAGAGGCAATTGCCAGTAGGGGAATGTAAGCATGGGGAAGGAATGAATAGATCAGGTGACATCATGCAAGCTCTCCACATCTAGTATCCCCCTTCCTTAGCATTCTCTAAATTGGGATGATAATTTCACCCTCCTTATTTCTTAGAGTTTTCATGAGGATGAATTGAGGTACGCCGTCCACTCCTTCAATAAGTCAGTACAAGGCCCTCAGAATTGTCAAATTGTCCTTGGTCAATGCTTCCTCTGTGTCTTTTTTGCTTTCCCATCTTCTTCCCCCTTCACACTTCCATTCAGGGCATTAAGAAGAAAGTGGAGAGAGAAAGAAATTTCAGGATCAGTGGATTATAATGGGATAGGCCTTGTGGTGCCAGTTTTATTTTATTTTCTTTTTTATCATAAACCCTATGGGCATGGGAACAGAAGAGGAAGGGGAAGATACAAATGAAAAAGAGGAATGGAAGTTAAGGCAGGAACATGCATCCATTCACAAACTATGCGTTGATGAAGTAAGTGTACTCCATGCCAGGGTCTATGAAATAGACTTTGGAATAAAAAGTATATGTGGCTTGGTGTCCTGTGTAGAAGGATAGACCATGAAACAAATAATTTCTATACATATAAGTATTATCAAAGAGAGTTATGCAAGTGTCTTTGTAAACCACCACTCTTAATTCTATATAGATGTTCAGGGAAGGAAAATTTCCCTAAGATGATCCTATTCAAGCTAAGTCTTATAAAGGATGAGCAAGCATTAAAGAAAAGAAATAGGGAATAGATGAGGGAAAGGTGAGGTGAACTGTCTACAGCATCAAAGAACTGAAGGAACAATGGAAGGGCTATTGAGCAATGACAAGGCAACTGTTAAAAAAGAGAGACGAAACAGATAAAAGCAAATACAATTTGAAAGCAAGGTAAAGCTTAAAGTTATAGGTTATAAGCAAATGGAGTCTCCATGGTTTCTTTTTTTTTTTTTTAAGATTTTATTTATTTAGTGTTAGGAAGAGGGGAAGGGAAGGAGAAAGAGAGGGAGAGGAACATCAAAGTGTGATTGCCTCTTGTGTGCCCCCTACCGGGGTCCTGGCCTGCAACCCAGGCATGTGCCCTACACTGGGAATCGAACCAGCGACCCTTTCATTTATAGGCTGGCACTCAATCCACTGAGCCACACCAGCCAGGGCTCCATGGGTTTCTTTTCAAGTTAGCAACATTTTATTTAAGAACCAGAATTCAACTTGCCTTTGTTCTTAAAACATCAGAAGTTTTATGTCTTGAAAGAGAAGAATGAAACTCTTTTTGTCTCTTGATTCTTTCACATAAACAGACCATGCAAGGCACATGATGCTATGTTGACTCACCTCGTTTCTTATTGCATTTGCCAGGCCGTGAGCCCTCAAATGTTTTCAAGGGTACGGAAGAGCAGGACAGGAGAAGATTGAGAAGTCAGTGTTGAAAGTGGACATCGTCAAAGGACTGGCATTTATTCTTGCATTCATACATGTTTAACTCCACGGGCATCCTTATTCTGAATCTCTGATCACTGATCACAAACTGTTGTTAAACGCGTACCAGCATCTCACTAGTAATAGCTATATTAAATATGTCACAATGTAGTAGAATTAAAACCCTGAATATTCTTTCCTTTTCACCTTGACTGAGATTCCACTTCACAAGAATAATTCTACATCATTTCCTCTAAAATAGAAAATAGCACTCATTTACTTTTCACCATCAAATGAGTCTTCCCTTCCTCTACTTGTCATATTTGGTTTTCAAAAAAACACCCACATATTTTTATATCAGCATTTTATTGTCTCCCTAGTCTGAAGGCTCAAGAAAAAAATTACTTTGGGAAGCAAAATTGTGTTTTGCTATTACAAAACTGTGCATGTCATTGAAATAATAACACCCTACTGGGTTAGCATGCCATCTCTAGATGCTGTAATAGATTTAAAGTTTATCTGTCAATGGATGAAATGTGGCCCATTCAACCTATCAAAAGGGCGAGGGTCAGTTTAGATGTCTGAATTCTAATATCATGCGTGCAATTCATCTTTGAATTTCAGGGCAGGAAAATGATCTCCTTCCTACAGTCTAATTCAACAAATGAATAGGTAGCATTGCCCCCTACTTACTACAAGGAAAGAGATATTCATAGTAGAATAACACCATTAAGGCATTTTGAGTTTTTTAGAAGAAAGGTGCTTTATAAATAGTAAGCATTATTTTTCATATTCAGGAATTTTGCCCACTCCCACAACTTTCCTTGTGATTATCTTCAGTTTCCAGTAAGTGACATTTTAACATTTGGTGTTATCATGCAATCATAATAGAGGAATATTAAACTAGAAAAAAAAACCCCAAACATGTGAAAATGTCTATATACTGTATTCTATCATATTAGTAATTTAAAATTCAGAAAGTCTAGAAGATTGGTGTAATTTGAGCCTATTAAGGGTACTCTGTCATTTTGGGGTAAACATTGTTTCTCATAAACACTAGATATTTTATTTATGAGGGTGTAACATTTTAAATAAAAAAACTTGTTCAAAAAATAAAAGAAAGTTAATGTTTCGGTTAGGTGGTACCAGCTGCCAGAGATGCCTTCCTGAAACTGGGTGTCCTTACTCTATTGAAAGCTCTGGGTTTGAATAGTGGGGGAGGGGTAAGAGCAAGGATAGTAGAGGACCCTAATTTGTCTGCTAGCAAAAAGTGGGTGTTGGGGACAGAATGAGATTTTGCTTTGACTTGGATCCTTGGACTAACTTGGCTTAACTTAAAAAGGTAAACAATCACTGACTGGTGTGGCTCAATTGGTTGGATATTGTACTGTTAACTGAAAGGTCATGGGTTCAATACCCGGTCAGGACACATGCCTGGGTTTCAGGTTTGATCCCCAACCAGGGGTTTGTGCAAGAGGCAGCCGATCAATGTTTGTCTCTCACATTGATGTTTCCCTCCCTCTCTTCCCCTCTCTGTACAATCGATACTTTTTTAAAAAGTAAACATGAATTGCATCAATGCAGAAACCTGTGTTTATAATCCTAGCCAATAGATCTATTGGGAGGATAAAAAGACTTCTCAATCCTCAAAATGACATCCTATCATTTCCTCATTAGAGCTTTATTATGTTAGATCTTTAAGATTCTTTATATCTTTTTTTAATTAAATTTTATTTTAATTGTTGTTCTTATACAGTTTTCTGTTTTCTACTCCCATCCCGTCCCTCCGCCCCAGCCCTCCACAAATCCCTCCCATTTCCACCCCCCACCCCCAGCTTTTGTCCGTATGTCTTTCATACTTGTTGCTCTAATCCCTTCCCCTTTTCCCTGGATATTCCTATCCCTCTCCTCTCTTGTTCTCAATTTCAGTGTCTTTGGTTATATTATGCTTGTTTGTTTGTTTGTTTGTTTTTTT